>ML782394.1:405817-437678 GCA_009831015.1 Picea engelmannii | reverse complement strand
TCAGCATGCAACTTCCTTGTTGCAGATCCATCACCACCTGTGATGGCCTCAACCTTGAGTTAGATTTTTAGTGGTCTACCAACTATTCCCTTAAGGAATATAACATGCATCTTTGTTAACTTACATCTATGATGTACTTAACCGCTTTCATAATCCCAAGCCTTCATGTAGCTATCATAGTTATCTTTCGTAGCCTACATACATTTCCATTTTTAAAATTAGTCATCTTAGGATTGGTCACCATCCTTCTCATGTGATCTACAAAGGCATAAACATTTTCCTCTTATCATGACAACAAAGAATCCTTGCTCGTTTACTCTTTCCTTTAATTGTACTGGATTTTCCTGGGGATATGGAGTACATTCCCTTTAAGCTATCCTTCAAGATAGATCCTTCACGACTCTTCAGAATGGAGTCAACCATGCATCCATGGTATTCATTCAATTTTGGCAAGTGTAATTCTTGCCTCACATTTCACTCATCAGGGCCATCATGTTGGGCCTTTAGTATACTTACACTCTTACATCATACATGTGCATTACTTGCACGTTCTATATATCATTCATACCTTACTGGTATGAGTATCAAGCTTCTTAATATGAAGCTCCTCAGTGCATTAACTCATGCATTATTCATCATATTGGCTTACTCCCTCTCCTCACGTGACCACCGACGGTGACCACGATCCGAAATAAAAGGAGCTTCGCATTTCGCGATTTCGGAATTTTCGTTGCAAGGAACTTTGTTTCCTTGATTCCTGAAATCCGAAAACCCAAAAGACCAATGTTAGGGTTTTCTTGGCTCTTTCATCCACATGACCCTTCGCTCGGAACCTGGGATCAATTTTCAGACACGCGTCAGGATCCCGTGTTTCGGCGAACCCGTGCACAACGCTCCACCATTTCCCAAACTTCTATTCTATGCGGGCCCAAAAATCTGGATCCCACGGTCTAGATCTCCCCAACAATCAATGGTCCTGATTAAATCGATGATTTACCTAGCGTGACTTTGGGAAGTCTACGCTTCCCTTTTCCTCATAGACGAAACCTCGAAGCTCTAGATCAACGACTCTTGTTGATTCCAATCCAATTGATACTATTCCTCCTGATCTTATTAGGTTTCTTACCGGACGAGTCTCATAGTCCTAACTCATACGGGTGCTACCCTCTCTTTATGGAAATGACCAACAAGGGTCACTCTTGGGAATTAGCGATAGTCCCAAAGGACTCCTCAAATAGGTTATCCTCATGTTCGATTCTAACCATTATAGGTCAGGTAAATATGACCCTACATATTTTTACCAGTCCTCTCAATCATGAGGAATTGTATGTTCAGGGTTTAGTTTCTTAATAATATAGTGGTCATAACTTTCTAAGGATCCTACCAGTCCTTACCGGATTTCCCAAACCATGAAGGGGTTCTTCCTTTGGGTATTAATCCTTACCTAACCATCCATCTTAATCGTAAGAGACTCTACCTGCTTTAGTAGGTAGCCATCGTTACATTAAAGCAGAACAAGTCAGTTCATGTCCCTTGTCTGGCTCATGCAACTTCGTAGCACAATTTATTCCACCTCTGTTATTGGCACTTAGATCTTATCAGTAATAATGATCTGTGCATCCCTACTCCTATGAGAATAGTTACCTTTTTAACAGAGGGGTTATAGAAATTTCCAAATTATAGTTTCATTCTGCAGTCCTTCTCCTTAAAGAGAAACACAGATAACAATATCTTCTAACGCGGATCGTGCCTGAGCCCAAGAAGGCCAAGTGTTGTAACCATGCTCTGATACCACTTTGTCACATACCTACTACCTAAATCAGGTTTTTCTGGTCTTCTTCCATACCAGAACCCCTAATTAACCATGGAGGCCCAACGTAAGCTGGCTCTTTCTCTCTCCTTCTCCGTTCCCATGTGATCGTGGGTCATGTTCGTGGTTCAATTTGAATGTAGTGCCTATTTGTATTTTGCACCTCAGTGCTACAGTAATGTCTAATCATTCGACTCTGCAACCGTCGAACCCCGACAGGGCTAGCGACCGACCAATGGGGACGAATCCCTACAGGGTCAGCAAATGGCCAATAGGAACAAATCTCAACAGGGGTAGAGACCCGCCTGTGAGAACAGGCCCCGTCGCGCGGTTAAGTGGAATACAGGTGGACAAAAAGGGAAATTTGACATGGTAGTCGACATGACAGGAGGGGGGGGCCCACTTCACACGCCACACTATTCTGGACCCCCCCCCATTAAAGGAAGAATGGCAAGGGGGGTCCGGAATCCACTTGAGCACCATTGATCATGATGATTTAATCTCGACCGTTCAAGAGTTGCGTGTCCAATTCCGGACCCCCCCCCCATTAAAGGCCAAATGGAAAGGGGGCTCCAGAATGAATCCTCAGTCGTAGATCTGAGCGGGTGGACTCTGGCCATCTAGATCTGCTCGCTACTTACCTTTATGCACATTCGCGCCCCAGCGTAAAGCTGGAATCTCTACCTCACATCGGACGACTGTCCCAGACCCAGGATCCTCCGAGAGGATCCTGACCATTCCGCAGAGCCTAACCACATGCTAACATCTCGAGGTTTATAAGTCTGGACTTCGGGGTTTGAGAGAATGGGGAAACATGTCCCTTCAGTATCCCGAATGCCGAAACGCCGAAGTGTTGAACGCACCTCAATCAGAGATTAGCCCCTTGGGTTAAGCATTGGTCGATATGACCTCTTCCCATATGACCGCAACCTCTCTTCTGTCGGGATTTATCAAGGCAAGAGCCCGACCTATTGTCAATAGGACTCCCTAATCCCCGATTTTTGGTTTCCCGAAATGGGTGATCTCTTGACACATGGCCTCCGTTAATCGAACGACTTAGATCCATTCCGGGGTTTTTCACCCCTATACACTAGAGTCTTAACCCTCGGGTAACTCCTGACAAATCCAACGACTGTCGGGTTTTTCAGTCGAGATCTGACGGCTCATATTGGTTCCTACCCATGCATTCTTCCACGACTCCTTGTACGTAGACAAATCGACGATCCAGATATTTCCATGGACCCTGGGGATCTACGATCCCAATTTCTTCGCTACCCACAAAGACATAGAGAAACCCAATGGTAAGGCATTTAACCCCCCCTACTCTATACTAATAATCTAACGGTCATGAGTGACCACAGATTTCCCGATGAAATCTCATCCGTCGATTCGTTACTTCATCCTTATGTTGCCATCTCAGGTTTTTCAAGAGGGTCATTCCTCTTCGTGCAGGGTTACTAAGGCCTTACGCCTTCAACTCCTCTTTCCTGGTTCTTGATGGGCTTTTCAAGGAAGGTATCTCTATGGGGAGATTCACTCAGGGTACTATCTGAGGCATATAAGCGTATCGTCCACCCGAGAACCAGGCATGCAGTCTGAATTAGATCAGTACGCATGTAAATAACAATTCATGAGGACATATGCCGTATATAGTCTCTTCCATACAAATATACAACTACTAGTACTGATCAAAACATCCTACAGACATTCTTACAATGAATTCATTCACAGTTTCACAGCTTATGGGCATAATCATCAGAATAAACATATATATATATACACTTCAAGATGCCAGAGGTAAAACACTTATCATAAATAACACCAAGGGTTATGCAACTGCTGAGAGGGGTGCTCATTTCCACCCAACCGTAGGCATAGTGACCCCCAGCGGATTTACCACTAGCCACCCCCGAGATGAGACCACGATGCTGTGAGATTGCGTCCCTGTTTGCCAGTGACCAGGAACGAAGGTTGCAATCCTTCCTCTCTGCTATCACTCATTCTGCATATTGCTAGAATTATCCCCTCGCGTCCCCCCCAATCGATTCTACCCCACACATTATCCTCTTGCGAGGTTGCGTGTGGCGTGATTACCCTCACGTTGGTCAGGCCTGACGGCTCTACGGATGGGCGGTTCACCTCCCATCCCTCATTAAACCATCTACCTACCAGCTTGCAAAAAATTTAATTCAGGGCCAACGAGCCGCTTTTGGTTCTCTGGGCTAGTGGAATCCAAATACGGTATTAATCCTCAGTGGAAGTTAATGCCACCTTTCCAGGTGCCTTCCACCGCCATCGTGGTCTCTTTTCAGCACATCCCCTCTCAACAGTTCTGCAATATAAATTCATAATGCTATTTACATTCATCGACCTTCTTCATAAGGTCCATTCACATCATACATTCACATTTTCATCATGCTTTAGCATGGTAATTCCTATATTAGGATTAATTACAAATTTGGGGGAAACAGGGTGTTACAGACCCCCATTCTATGGAAAAAGTGGTCATGTACCTGTCTTCTAGGGCTATCTTGATCTGATGGTATCCTGAGAATCCATTGGTGAATGAGTAATCTTCCTGGCCTCCTACATTCTCCAACACCTCGTCTGTGAAAGGGGTAGGAAAATGGTCATGTAGGAAAGAATCATTCATCTTCCTTAGGTTGACACATATCCTTATCTCTCCCTTCTTCTTCTCCTAAACTACCATATGGATTACCCATTTAGATTCCTCCACCTGGTGACCTTTCTGCAACCATGAGACTCTATATGGACTTGTATGTGCAGTTGTCTCCAGCTCCAATTTCTCCACCGTCCTTGTGGATACTAAGTTATCAGTGTTCCCACTGTCAATTATCACTGTGCATACTCTGTATTTAGTCTTGCAATAAGTTCTAAACAAATTGTTCCTCTGCACTGGTTTTTCCACTTCTTTCTCAGGATTCAAGAGAACCTTACTCATCATCAAGTATATCCCATCTTCTATGCCTTCTGCTTCAACATTCTGCTTCTGCGATTCTGAAATGTGAGCTTCGTTTCCTCCTTCTTTCTTTCTCTTAGGGCATTCCCAAGACATGTGTCATTTTTTTCCACAGGAAAAACACTTCAAATCTCCTCCTCTGCCTCTTCCTCTTCCTCGAGGAAAATATTTCCTACCACCATACTATCTCCCTCGGGAACTTCCTCCTCTTTCTGAGTGACTATGTCGTTTTCTAGTCTCAACCTTGGGCTTCTGTGCCTTATCATGGACAATTACCTTACCTCTGTTTGGACTCCTTCCTCTTCTTTGTTGACTCTTCTACCTGGCCAACTTTTCTTCTACCTTGAGTGCCATCTGATAAGCATCCTCCATGGTCCTTACTGTCATCATGTTGATTTTATTCTGGATTTCATATCTCAGGCCATTAATATACTTGGAAACCTTTTCATCATCTCTCTCTCTCTCTGTCCAACCCTAATGTTCAACCTATAGAAATCCTCTGTGTACACTTTTACTTTCATTCCTTTCTGTCTCAGGTTCTGCAAACTTGTGAACAAATTTATTTGGTAATCCCGAGGTATGAATTTAACTTTCAACTTGGCTACAATTCTATCCAAACTCTTAATTTTCTACTTACCTTTACTTCTTCTGTCATCCTGCAGTTCATCCCACCATAGTGTTGCATGTCCTTTCAACCTAGTGACATCATGTTTCACTTTGTTCTCTTCATCAACGTCTTCATAGTCAAATTAGTTATCTATTTCTCATATCCAATCAAGTAATTCTTCAACATCAAATTTTCCTTCGTACATTGCGATGTCTATATTTTCTCTAGCTCCCAATTTGAAAATTGCTTTCAGCAAGCATTCTTCTGCAACATCCTCTGCTACAGATTATTCAACTTCCCTCTCTTTTCTTTCCGAATCACTGACGTCTCCAACATCAGGTGCTCTCCTTTGCGATGTCTCCATAGCATCTAACCTTGCACAAAGTTATCTCATCTCCCTTTCCACCTCTCAATTTTCTACAGGTGGCTCCACACATCTTCTAGGTGGCATTGTGTTGACCTTTTCTCCACACACAGAGCTTACGAACTTTCACTTTTTGAGACCACTTACCTCCTTCACTTGCTTCTTACAGAATCTAAAGGTTATACATGCTCTAATACCACTTGGTGCAGACCCCCCTTCTCTCCTCGGGGATGCTTGACCTCTCGGTCTTGGATCTTCGAATGCCTGAGCCAAATCAACTCTTCTTGCCTCCAATAGACCCTGGAAAAAATTACACACAGGTCCCTTTGATGTCACCCACAAGATCGAATTACCCGCACAACCTTTTCTGGCACCTCTGGCAACACCAATATACGAGTGCTAGCTCTGGTGTTAGACTCTTCCTTAATATGACCATGGGATATGACCACGGACCAGCTCCCTTAGTGACTTTGTTCTTTAGATATTTTTTAATTAGGTGACTCCCTTTTCCTCGATCTCTGAATTGGCGAAATCTCCTGGACCATATCTATAGTCCATTCTCCTCCGACAACCAACGACTACGATCTACTTCGAAACTTCAACGTTTGAGAGTTTCAAATGCTCCAAATTCGTTTCTTCCTAAAGTACTTTCCACATGAAGTTGTGGATCAAGCGCCACGCATCCCATTCCAATGGATGGTTCCGATGGAATTTGACACTTTAGGACTTTTGACTTTTGGGACTTCACCCCTCATTTTCTCCCGAAGTGATCTTTCTCCGAAGTGACAGAGATGACACCACGTGTCCACTTAAATTAACGTCTGGGATTCAAATTATTACCTTTTTTCTGGATGCACACTTCTATATCCCACGATATGATGACGCGTGTCCTCCTCATATTGACGACTACAATCTACTTCACTACTTTGGGCTTCTGGAGTTTTGCACACTTCGCCCTCACTTTTCTCCGAAGTGCTCTTTTATTCAAAGTCCATGATCTCTTGACGTGTGTCTTCCTCAGATCGATGACTCCTATGGACTTCGCTAATTCACGCTTTAGGCATTTTGTCTTTTCCCCACTTGTTTTCCTCCGAAGTACCTTTCTCCCGAACTAAACGGATCTCTTGCAATGTGTTCTTCTGGATCCAATGGTCCAGATCTAGTTCTGTCTTCACGACTTCGTGAAGATTTCCCTTTGCACTCCCCAATTTCTTCCGAATTTATTCTCTCCCTAACTCTCTTACTCGCTTCCATGTATCCACCTTCAAATCAAATCCTACAATCTCTTCACAACTTCAGACTTTGGCAATTTTCACTCCTCAACACTCTAATTCCTCTGATTTGCAAAGTTTCGAAGGAACCCATGACTAACCACCATGCAACTCTCCTATATCTAATGGTTTGGAATGATCCCTCCTCCTCTGAATAGATCCCACACGTTAACTTGGGGAATATTAAAAGAATCCTCCCTATTGAAGTCTTCTCGCCTGCTATCTCTTCTGAGCTTGATCCTTCTTGAAACTCTAAACTTTGCAAAACTCCTGTTCGACACTTAGTTGAATTTTGACTCTATGCACACCTTGCAACATGTCTTCTTACACTATCTCAAACAAAGCTTTAGGTTGTCTCTCATGAATCTCTGAGTCAAAAGACTTTGTCAACGCACGCCTTGTGGACACTTTGCACTCCTTGCAAATGAAAGATTCACGTTATCTCTTTTGAGCTTATGAGTCAAACTAGACTATGTCAACACACTCCTTACAGACAATATGCACTCCTTGCATAAGCTTGTGAAGAGAAACAATTTAAACTTATCTAAATCCTCACGGATTCATACATTCAACCATGTAAATGTGTTCATAACATAAGAACAAGTAAATAACAAAGAATTGCAATTAAACAAAAGGCCTACCATTCATTCAGATAGACACAACAACACCAAAAATTTGGAACAACGCTTCTCTGTTATATTCATTCAAATGAAATGTGTATGGGCTCATACAATACTGATAAGCTTCAACTTCTACAATTAGAACTTATTCATCATCTACGACAATAACTTCAACAACCTCTTCTGGGAAACAATACATTTATTTATAGAAAAGACCTCATAGATATTTTCCCTCTAACTACCTTAGCGCTATCTTATCGAATTAAAAGCTATCAACTACTAAGGCTTATTACAATAAATGTTCAAGACAGATAGATAAGAGAAAATTCATCGAATATGTCGTACAATATACTACATTAAAGAAAATACACCTCCCACCGATCTCATGCAATGGTTCAACCTCCAAACATTAAAGATGTTCATTTATTACAATATTTTCAAAATATTTCGCGACATGCCCTCTTTGAAATTCAAAATCATTTCAAAATCCCGCGTTGGGGTGTTGAGTTGTTCTCCACTTGTGCTTTGTTGATGATGCTCCTGCATCATACTCCTCTGGGAAAAAATTCATGGACTCTTGTCCATGAGCTCCTGCACTGACTTTCCATGCTTCTGGATATATGCTTCATTTACCCAACTGGCATATTCTATTGGGTGTCCTTTCCACTTTACCAAATACATAAAATATATCTTCCTCTTGGTCTTCTTACCAGTCCTTTGATCTATTTTCTTTTCCATCTACGGATTTTCCGCTACAAGCATCTGCTTCTCCCACTGGATTTCTCTTTGATATTATGATCTTCTTATGTCATCTTCCTTGTAAGAATACATGTTTGAAATTTTTAATATGGGCGATATACCCACACCCTCTGGAAGCTCTATCTCATAAGTATTATCATCAAATTTCCTTAGGATCTTGCATGGTCCTATCTTCTTCATTTTTAGTTTTTTATATGTTCCCCTTGGGAACCTTTCTTTGTTGAGATGTTCCAGAACTTGATCTCCAACTTCAAATTGAATTTCTCTCCTATGTTGATCAACTCTGTGATTTTATTCTCCGCTGCTACTATGTAACTTCTCTTTGATCTAATTGTGAAGCTTCTGTATTTTTGCAGCAAAGTCTTATTCTCCAGATCTCTCAACTCTGATACTCCTCTTGGCTTCATTCCATATACTATCTGGAATGGACTCTTTTTGGTACTCCTATTTAATGATTCATTGCATGCAAATTCTGCTTTTCCTAGAATATGATCCCACTAATTATGATGTTCAGTGACCAAAATCCTCAGCAAATTCCCTAAACTTTGATTCACCACCTCAGTCTATCCATCCATCTGAGGGTGATATGAAGAAATAAAGGATAGTTATGTTCGTAGTTTCTTCCACAATTTACTCCATAAATGACCAAAAAATTTAGTGTCTTTGTCTGAGACAATATTCTTGGGAAACTCGTGAAGTCTCACAAATTCCTTGAAAAACAAATTTGCAATGTGTGTTGCATCACTATTTTTCTGACATGGGATAAAGTGTGCCATCTTTGAGAATCTATAAACTACCACAAAAATGGAATTGCTTCCCTTTTGTGTTCTTGGAAGTTCCAACACAAAATCCATGCATATTGCATCCCAAGGCCTATTTGGAATAGGCAATGACTGATACAACCAAGTGTTATGTCTCTTTCCTTTTTCATGATGGAAAATCTTACATATGTTCACAAATTTCTTCATGTATGCTCTCATGCATGGCCAATAGTACGAACTATTCAACTGTGAAAATGTCTTGTCATGGCCAAAATGTCTTGCTAGACCTCCACTATGTTTTTCTTTCAGTAGATTATCTCTCATTGAGCATTTTGGTATGCACAACTGGATACCGTTAAACAACAATCCATCCTAAATCAGATACTCTACCCACTAGATTTTGTCTCTAATCACAGGATTTGCACATGCTTCATATGCCTCTTTAAAATCTGGATCATCACAATACATCTCCTTAATGTGTTCAAACCCTAAGGTTTTCACTTGAAATTCCTACATAATTAGACATCTCCTGCTCAATGCATCAACAACTTTGTTATGATTACTAGAAATATGTTTAATGAAAAAAGTGAAAATTTTCATAAATCCACTTAGCATGTCTTTGATTTAACTTCTCATGTCTGGTTATGATTTGTAAATCCTGATTATCACTATACAAAACAAAATATTTTGGAACAAGATAGTGCCTCCAATTCTTCAAGTCTTGAATTACTGCATAAAATTCTTTATCATATGTGGAGTACTTGGAATATGAAACACGCTTATTATCTTGGCTTAAGACTGCTCCAATTGCAACTCCAGTAGCATGTCATCGGACTTGAAATGTCTTCCCAAAATCTGGCAAGACCAGAATCGATTGTTCTGTTATCTTCTCCTTTAGTATCCTGAAACATTTCTCATCTTCTTCTGTCCATTTGAAATACTTGTGTCTCTTCTTCATCGTATCTAGCATCAGTGTACAAATTCCACTGAAATTTCTAATGAACTTTCGATAGAAACTTGCTAATCCATGGAATCTTCTCACCTCGAATATGCTCCTTGGCGATGGCCATTCTCTAATTTCTCTCACCTTCTCTGGATCCATCTTCAACTCATGTGAAAATATTACAAAACCCAAATAAATGAGTTTTGTCTTCATGAAAGAATATTTCTTCAGATTTATTAGTAGCTTCTCTTTTTGCAATCTTCTCATTACCAATGTTAAGTGTCTAAAATGCTCTTCTTTAGTTTTAATAAATACTAATATATCATCTAAATATACAACCACAAACTTACTAATGAAATCCTTTAATACCTCATTCATCAATATCATAAAGGTACTTGGGGCATTTGTTAAGAAAAATGACATAACAAGCTATTCATACAACCCCTCATTTGTCCTAAAGGTTGTTTTTCACTCATCACCTTCTCTCATCCTTATCTGGTGATATCCACTTTTTAAATCTATCTTTGAAAAATAATTTTCTCCACTTAAACAATCCATTAATTCATCCATATTTGGAGAAGGAAATCTGTACCTCATGGTGATCTTGTTTATGGATCTTGAGTTTGTACACATTCTCCATCCTCCATCTTTCTTTGGACTTAACACAGTTAGTACTACGCATGGACTCAAGCTTTCTCTGACCAGATCCTTGTCCATCAAATCCTAGACTTGCTTATTTATCACCTGATTCTCTTGAGGTGTCAATCTGTACGCTGCTTTGTTCGGAAACATTTCTCTTGGTATTATATCAATGTGATGGTTGATACTCTTTATAGGTGGCAATGAGCTAGGTAGCTCATCCACTACTATGTCAACAAAATTCTCTAACAACTCCTGAATTTCTTGAGGAAGATCATCCATAGAATTACTTGTAAGGATGACTATGGGATTTTTCAACACAACAAATTGCATCTCACATTTCTTCTTTACTTCACTCTGGAGTTCCTTCCCACTCATGATAAGTATACTTGTGTTGGATTCTTCCTTTACTTTATTTTCCTCTATTGGCAGGAACATGTGTGTCCTACCATTCTTCTCCAAGGTATAAGTATTTTTCCTCCCATCATGAATGAAATTTCTATCAAACTGCCATGGTCTCTCCAACAAAACATGACATACATCCATGGGAATCACATCACACAAAATCTCATCTCTATATCCTCCTATATTAAATTCAACTAGGCATTGTTTAGTTACCATGACCTGGTGACCTTTCTGCAACCATGAGACTTTATATGGACTTGGATGTGAAGTTGTCTCCAACTCCAATTTCTCCACCATTTATGTGGATACTAAATTATCAGTTCTCCGATTGTCAATTATCACCTTGCATACTTTGTTTTTAGTCTTGCAAGCAGTTCTGAACAAATTGTTCCTCTGCACTTTTTTTTCCACTTCTTTCTCAGGATTCAAGAGAAACTTTCTCATCATCAAGTATATCCCATCTTCTACGCCTTATTATTCAGCATTATGCTTTTGCGCTTCGAAAATGTGAGCTTCACCTCCTCCTTATTTCTTTCTCTTGGGGCATTCCGAAGATATGTGTCCTATTTTTCCACAGGAAAAACACTTCACCTCTCCTCCTAAGCCTCATCCTCTTCCATGAGGAAAATAATTCCTGCCACCATATTGTCTCCCTCAAGAAATTCCTCCTCTTTCTGAGTGACTATGTGGTTTTCCAGTCTCATCCTTGGGCCTATGTGCCTTATCATGGACAATTACCTTACTTCTGTGTGGAATCATGCCTCTACTTTGATGACTTTTCTTCTTGGAAAATTTTTCATCTGCCTTCTGTGCCATCTGATAAGCATTATCCATGGTCCTTATTGTCATCATGCTGATTTCATCCTGGATTTCATATCTCAGGCCATTAATATACCTGACAACCTTTTCATCATCTCTCTCTTTCTTTTCATCCCTGATGTTCAACCTATATAAATCCTCTATGTACTCTTTTACTGTCATTCCTTTCTGTCTTAGGTTCTTCAACCTCTTGAACAAATTTATCCCGTAATCCCACGGTATGGATTTAGCTTTCAACTTCTCTACCATTCTATAAAAACTCTTAATTGTATTCTTACCTTTACTTATCCTGTCATCCTACAGTTCATCCCACCACAATGTTGTATGTCCTTTCAACCTAGTGACAATATGTTTCACATTCTTCTCTTCATCAATGTCTTCATAGTCGGAGTACTTATCCATTTCTCGTATCCAATCAAGAAATTATTCAACATCTAAGTTGCCATCGTACATTAGGATGTCTATCTTTGCTCTATCTCACAATTTGACAACTGATTTCACCAAGCGTTCTTCCACATCATCCTCTACTACACCTTCTTCAACTTCCCTCTCTTTGATTTCTGCATCACTGTTGTCACCAGCATCATATGCTCTCCTTTGCATTGTCTCCATAACATCTAACCTTGCACTAAGTTCTCTCATCTCCCTTTCCACCGCTCGGTTTTCTACAGGTGGCTCCACACTTCTTCTAGGCGGCATTGTGATGACTTTTTCTCCACATATAGAGCTTAATAACTTTTTCTTTCTGATACCACTTACCTCCATCACTTGCTTCTTACAGAACCTAAAGTCTATACAAGCTCTGATACCACTTGGTGGAGACCCCCCTTCTCTCCTCGAGGATCCTTGACCTCTCAGTCTTGGATCTTCGAATGCCTGAGCTGAATCGCCTCTTCGGGCCTCCAATATACCCTGTAAAAAATTACACACAGGTCCCATTTATGTCACCTGTAGGATCAAATTACCTGCACAACCTTTTCTGCCACCTTTGGAAACACCAATATACAAGTGCTAGCTCTCGTGTTAGACTCTTCCTCAATATGACCATGGGCTATGACCATGACCCAACTCCCTTCACGACTTCGTGCTTTGGAGATTTTGCAAGAAGCTGACTCCTTTTTCCCCGATCTCCGAATTGGTGAGATCTCTCAGACCAAATCTATGGTCCACGCTCCTCCGACAGCCAACAAATGTGATAAACTTCGGAGATTCGACATTCAATAGTTTCAAACACTCCAAAGTATTTTATTTATGAAGTAATTTCCACGAGAAACTATGGATCAAGAGCCACACATCCATTTCCAAAGAAGGGTTCCGATCGAATTCAACACTTTGGGACTTTTGACCTTCGAGACTTCACCCCTCATTTTCTCCCGAGGTTCTCTTTCTCCGAAGTGACAGAGATGAAACTACGTGTCCATTTAAATTGACAGCTAGGATTCAGATTCTGACCTTTTTCCCAGATGCACACTTATGGATCCTGTGATATGATGATGTGTGTCCTCCTCAGATCGATGACCACATTCTACTTCTTTACTTCAGGCTTCGGGATTTTTGAACACTTCGCCCTTACTTTTCTCTGAAGTTCTCCTTTCTTTGAATTCCACGATCCGTTGACGCATGTCTTCCTCAGTTCGATGGATGCTACGGAATTTTCTAATTCGCACTTTAGGCATTTTGGCTTCACATCACCCGTTTTCCTTCGAAGTACCTTTCTCCCAAACTACACAGATCTCTGCCACTTGCTCTTCTGGATCCAATAGTCCAGATCTAATTTTCTCTTTGGGACTTCACGAAGATTTCCCTTTGCACTACATAATTTCTTCTGAATTTATTCTCTCTCGAACTCGCTTACCCACTGCCACATATCCTCCTTCAAATCAATGGCTAGTATCTCTTCGTGACTTCAGAATTCAACGATTTTCACTCCTCAGCACTCCAATTCCTCCGATTCGTGAAGTTTTGAAAGAACCCATGACTAACCACCGTGCAATTATCCTATATCTGACAGTCTAGAATGATCCCACTTCCTTCGAATGGATCTCACACATTAACTTGGGGAATCTTAAAATACTTATCCCTATTGAATACTTCTCTCTTGCTATCTCTTTTGAGCTTAGTCCTCCTTGAAACTCTGAAATTCTCAGAACGCCTTTTCGATACTTAGTCGAATTTTGACTCTGTCCACACCTTGCAACATGTCTTCTTACACTCTCTGAAAGAAATCTCCAAGTTGTGCTAGCCGTCGACCAATTTTTGTGGAAACGTTGGTTGTGTTTGACCATTTTTGGGACTTCGTCAGGCTGGTTGAAGACGAAGTGCCTAGGCAAAGAAAAGATCATGGGATCTCACTCTTTTTTCTATATTTTTGGGTTTTAGGGTTTATGAAATGGGTATGGGATTTCATCCCATAGGTTTACCCATTTTCAGGCCTCTTTTTTAATGTATAAATAAGTAGCTAAGTGATGTAAGAAGTAGTTTGAATCAACTTTGTGCAAGAAACTGTGAAGGTTGCTAAGTGCGAATAGTTGTGGATGCTTTGTGCATACTGTATATTGAGACTTCCAGAGCTAAGTGAAATTTATTGTAAGAAGGCTCTGTGCTTGATAGGATTTGGCTTTGTGCTTTGACCTAACTCAGGGAAGGAGGATCTGGCGAGGTGCGTGCAGATCTCATGTCCTTTGTGGAGTTTTCTCTATGGCTTTATGCACAGGAGTAGAAGATTGTAGAAATATTGAAGAGAAATAAATAAGAGAAGAAGAGTTGGTGGGTGTAGCGCCATACTTGGGTGAACTACGTATATCCTGTGTTGTTATGCTTTGTGAAAATTTGTTCATGATGTTTATGTATCTATTTTCTTAGTGCATTGTTCTTAGTATGTGATAGGTAGATCTATTGATGCTTAGTGCTTTATATATGAATAAATACTAGATATGCTCTGAGGCTACGTGCTAAGTGATTAGATGTGATTAATCTTGATTACTACTGCACTTATCTATAGTAAGGGTTAATCTGCGATGTGAATAAGGATCATAACTTAATGCATATCGTCAGCTAGGTGATCTCCTAAGTGTTGTAATCACAAATCTGTGTCCCGGCTTGGTTGTAGACACCTGCATCCTGCAACCCCCCCTTCCTCTACCTCGGGTGAGACTTCATATGCTTCCCAGGTGTTGCTGAAAGGGCCTATAGTTAGGGTTTTTTTGGTGCGTTGTTGAAGCATTGAACCCTGGGTCTACCCCTGTACCAACAAATGGTTCTATTTCTGGGACTTGAAACTGTGATTGTTGGGAACTAAAGAAAAGAGAAATCTATGTGTGTAGATATGTTGTTGTAGTACGCAATATTCTACTTGACTTGCGAAGCTTTGTGCTAGGAAAAAGAAGTCTAATATGAAGAAAAGAGGTAATATATTAAATATTTGTGCTCTGATAAAGGTAATATATGTGGAAATGTTTGCTTCGAAAGTATGAATCTAGGTATGTTTGATAGATTTTGTCTTAGTCTGAAAACTAGGGCACAACTAGAAGAAAGAAGATTTGATCTGAATAGATTTGATAGAAAGAGTGAAAGATATGTTCTTCCTATGCATAGAAAGAATTTTTGGACTAACAAGTGGGTGAAGGAACCTAGAATGAATTTTTTCAGATTGCAAGTCCATCACTATGATCCCAGTGCCCAGTACAGGAAAGGTTGGGGATCGTTTAAGAGAAAGAGAGGATTGACATTGTGTTACAGCTGCAAAAGATTGGTACATCTTGCTAAGGAATGCCCTGGTACATGTCCTATTTGTCTTTGTTGTAAAGTTGTTGGTCATGAGGTTTTGGATTGCCCTAGAATGATTGCTAAAGTTGAAAAGATGAACGCAAGACAAGAAAACTATGAAGAAGGTCAAGAAACTAAGGATATGTTAGAGAACCAAAAAGAATTAGAGACTATGTTATTACAGCTGAAATAAACACTGAATGATCACAGAGAAATTAGTTTACCAGAGATCTTAAAAGAGAAGCAATGCATGGAAACAAGAATACGAGACTTCGACATAGACTGTGTTCTGGATGAGGAAAAATAGGTGAATATCATGCCAGAAAGCACTTGGGAAAATTTGGGAAAGCCTACTATGATTCCTTCATTGGGAAGGATAGGATTGTTTAAAGGAAATATGATAACCCTATGTGGAAGAGTTACTAATGTACCTATGGTTGCCCATGGAACATCAACTGAAGAAGAATTTGAGGTCATTAATTTTGTTGAGAAGAACACCCCTTTTTCACTTTTGTTAGGAAAGACCTAGATTGAGAAAGATCAGATCTGAAGGAAATTAGAGGAAGAAGCCACAGAACAGAAAAATAAAGAATTAAGAGACTTCATAGCCAAGAAAATAGCATGACTAATAAAAGAACAAGAGGACAAGTCGAAGCAATTTAGGAACAAATACTTAGCTGTCGAAGTTGAAAGAACATAAGAAAGTTTAAAGAACCTGTCCATGCAAGAGAGAAGAGCACCTAACCCAGGAATAGTAAGCGAAGAAGTATTACACTCGAATACTTTGAAAGACCCTCAGCAGTGCGAAGTTACTATGCTAAGAGAAGATAAGAATAAGAATGGAAAGAGGAACATAGTGACTCAAATCATAGGGAAGAAGGCAAGAAAGATCAGCAAGAAGAAAGAAAAGTTAGAAAGACTACAGGAAATTCCAGACAAGAATTCACAGAAGGCAAGCTTGCAGAACTTGAACCTCGCCGGAATAGCAGAACAACGCAGAATGGAACTTCACCACGATGAATCTATATGACCGTTAGAGGCGTCCTGACTGTTTTCTTTGGAATGGATAGAGAAGAGGTTATTGCCAGAAAGATCACCATTGGACAGTTGAGACTGTGCCATAATGGATGTATTCATATTTATTAAGGAATATTGACTCGTTGAAGGAATCCGTTACAACATTTCTTATTTAATACGCTGAATGCTGCACAGGTACCACTTTTGCAACCTGAGATATTCAATCTAACAAATAATTTATCGCATACCATGTTGTACTGTCTAGACCTCACCATTGATTTGATTACCTTGAGTGTCCATTTTCCTACCCAAGTTATTTGATTATGAGCGTGAATGTCGGGCGACCTTAGCACAGTAGAGAAATATGTAGAAGAGATATTGATCGAACTTATGGCTGAGAAATTCATCTTCACAGGAATACAGGAATCATCGACGGTTGGATTGCAAGCATCCCCCTTGATTTCACGACGATCTAGCCAAACCGTGACTGAGAAAAAAATCAAGCATCGCGACGATCTGGCGAACGTGAAGGAGATCCCATTGGTATTTCCCGACTACATCTTGCCTTTGGCTAGCATGGTTATTCGTGAAAACATCCCGTGTGACTTTGAGTACACATTGATCACTGTGTACCTCCCGAAGGGGATACGCGCAGTTGGATTGCAACTGGGATTGATCCCAAATCTGAAGATCAACAATTTCAACCTTGGAGACCAAGAGAATTATGTGATTCTATCACCACATAGATACTTGACGAAGATGACTGGGAAGAATCCCAATATATTTCCCCAGCCATGGATTAAAGAGATTGTGTGGTCGACGATCTTAAAAGTGATGAATATCCCCCACTTTGACAGACATCAGGAGGTTAACGGGTGATTTAAAATCCTCCTGTCGTGCTACCATGGAGGCTATTTTTGGTTATATAGGTGCGTGAATGTGGATCCGACATTGGTCCACTTGATCACTGGCTTGATCATGCAAGGACCAGACCCTCACTAGTTCTACCTAGGGAAGGCTGCAGATCGCTCCCTGACGCAGTGAATCAAGGATACCTATGGTGATGTGGAGAAGGGGAAGTGACACTACAAGGTAACCTCCATCCAAGATGGTGCAATCTTCCTAGCTTGTCAACTGATCACTAGAAATCTCTTCAGAAAGAATCAATCGACACAAGTCACAGGGTTCGTAGTCGACCTCACCGGGAGGTGTGTCGAAGGGATGCATATGAACTGGGCGAGCTACCTTGTCAATGATTTGGAGAAGGACTTCCATGAAGTGCAGGACCAAGGCTACACGTTTCACTTCAATTGGTTGTTGATTCTCATTGAATTCATCGCTTGGGAGATGCTGAAGGGAGCGACATGCCCAAAAGTCGAGCCATTGGCTGCAAGGTTCACCACCTTGTGGTGTACGAGCAATATGGAGAAGCAGTGGCAGTCAAATGCAATGTTCCACATTTACTATCTACAAATCAAGCGTTCCATTGAATCATTCCCCTGAATGACCCTGAACACCTTGCATACATATAGGACAATGAAGTTCCGCACAGAGAGAAACTTCATCTACATCACTACGCAGAGGGATGGAAGTAAATAGGAGCTACAGTATTACTATAAATTGACTGACGAAGACATGGAGGATATAACCAAGGAATGGCTATCCGAATTCATTGTACCGGTTGGAGATGTAGAAATCTCCGACCCTAACCTCATCGGAAGTCCTATGGTCACCATAACTGAATATGACGGACCAAGCAGCACAAAGAAAAAGAAGAAAAAGGAAGAAGTGCAGGACATAGACAACACATCGGAGGAAACTGCGCCTGACTACCCTAGAGGAGGAGGAGGTGACAAAATAAAACAGGAGGAGGAAGGGGAACAAGACAAAAAAGAAAAGGGCAAAGTGACACTGCCAAAGGATCCCCTTACAGAGGCCGAGATGTCAAAGAAAAGGAAGGTTTCTTTGTAGAAACCCTCAGTGCAGAAGAAGATCCGAGCCAATAAGCCTCAGTCACAGAATGTGCTCACAACGGATGATGTTGATATCATCATCGCAGTTGTAGAAGATGCTTCAGAGAATATCTTATAGCGACATGAAGCAAAGCAGGAGACGATGTATGATAGAATCAAGGTAGATTTGAAGGGGATACAACAAGATATATATTCAAGCCGCGTAGTGTCTACTGCACCATCTTCATCAGAAGGTGCAGAATTGGGGGATGAGCCCACCCAATTACGAAGGATAACAGATGTGATAGAGGCTTGCCTTCGTTGAGTCCAAGAAGAAAAGGCGTAGGCCATAAAGGCCTTCAAGAAAGAATAGGAGGAGGCCTTAGAGAAAATTTGGGTTGCGCAACAAGAGAAAGATGGCATTAGAGCGAAGTTTGAGCAGGACAGAGAGAAAATCCAGAAAGAGAAAGACCAGCTACTTGCGAAGAATACTATGGTCAAGGAAGCCGTGACTAGAGGACTTTGGTATGTGCTAGGATTTTCACAGATGGAAGAATAGATAGTCGAGCTCCAAGTGGGGAAGCTCGCTGAGGTAATTCAACAGCTTCAGGAATGCATAGCAGAGCTAGAACTTCAAGCAGTGCCGAGCACTCTGCAAGAAGTGCAGGATCAGAGGGAAGATACTGCCAGAAGTGCAGTAGAAAGAATCAGGGTGTTGTCCTTAGAATGTAAGCAACTAAGTAATCAGCGTGCGCAGACCTATGAGTGCCTTTCAGAAGACCCAAAGTTGAGGGCATTGGAGGCACAACTCTAGGAGGAAAAGCAATAGGCGTTGACTGTGCAAGAAGAGATAAAAATGATTACTGCAGTGGAGAAGATGAAGAGGTCGCAGGAGAATTATGCAGTTCAACAATAGGTCACTTCCATCTAGAGCAGAGTTGAAGGTGACACAGAGACTCCAGCCGGTGCAGGACAAATCCTGTATACTTTAAGAGATCGAGGGACAAGGCTCACAGTTGGAATAGGTGGTCGCAACAGTGGAATAGTGCCTGGAGGGGCCTGCCACCGAGTAAGTCATTCAGGAGTTCACCGAGCAGGAGGCTCTGGCGAAGAAGCAAGTCGAGGTAGATCGAGCTAATCTTGAGGCCCTTGAAGTAGTATTACCCATATCAGAGTGACTTGGGATGAGTCATAGGTGATTTTTGGGGGCTTGTTATGTTAAAGTTTCTGCTATTATTAGCTTACTTTCAATTTACTAGATAACAATAGCATAGATAGGATCACTGAGAGAAACACAATAACAAGAATACACAAGCATTTATCTTGGGAAACCCTCATGGGGAATAAAACCCAACAAAACTTCCTTAATATAGATAGCCAATACAATGCCAAGATAATGAACCAAACAACACATAAATTCCTCTCCCAAGGATGTGCTTCTCTCTCTCTCTTCCTTCTTCCGGCAACTGGTAATTGCAAATTCCTTCAATACTTGCGCACTAGATGAGTGAGCTGAGTGTGTGTCTAAATGAGGCATTGACCTCTCTTATTTATACAATTCTGGCACGTGTGGAAGTGTCTCTTCACTGGCAGGGCCAACTTCTTCTTCTGGGTGGTTATAACCACCTTTAATATATTCTGGGGCCTCTTTAATATATTATGGGGCCGAATTCTTATTTAGCCTATTACAATTAGGGTTTGACCAAACCACAAAAGGGGATTTGGTCAATTACAATGCCTAACATGATCAATCCACAAAAGGGGATTGATCTAATCAATAATAAATATATTTTATCTTTATCCACAAAAGGCGATAAGAATATTCTTTGTAGTTACACGATATTTTAACACTCCCTCTTAACAAGAAGGATATTCTTTATATTTTGAGAGGTCACTGGAGGTCAACATCAAATAGGTAGCAACATCCACTGGATAACATCATCAACTGGGCAACATCATCAACTAGGTAACATACTCATCTGGATAACATCATCAACTGGATAACTGGAGGCATCCACTTGGTTATCTAACATCATGATCACTGACTCACATATCTATAAATCATTAGAAGTTTTGTTCTCTTTATCTTCACGAAGAAGATACTCTTTCTTTCTTTCGTCTTCACACAGAAGATACTTATTTCTTATCTTCACACAGAAGATATCTTAGCTTCACATAGAAGATGTCTTATCTTCACACAGAAGATGTCTTGTCTTCATATAGACGATATTCTATGAGTTTTTCCATTCCTTTTATGTTCTCCCTTCTCTTGTAGTCATATATCTCACCCATCCACTAGGGAGGACCACTACCATAGCTTCACTCCTAGTCAGCCCACATGAACTAGAGAAGCTAAGATGCTATCCTGGGAAAGACTAGACTCCCTTTCCATGATCCATGCAGGATCACGACACAAACCTAAAGACCCAACTAACCATTCCACATGGTCAATTTTTGTGTTCCAGGATACTCCATCCTTGTCTAGAGGAGAGTATCTGCCTGTTTCCCATTTCAGAAACATCCACATTCCTCTCTACGAGGGTGGTCACACCCCTCTCTACGAGGGTATTATAGCATGTCCCTAGAGTATCCAAAACTCAACACTTGAACAGAGGCCAACCTTGGAAAATTTCTCATTCCCCTTCTCTATGAAGGTCTCTTCTCTACGAAGGTCTACCTGTGGGATTTCTCGTTCCTTCTCTATGAAGGTCTAGCTATGGGATTCAAAAAAATCTCTTGTGGTCCAAAATCTTTCAATGGTATAATACCATGCTACCCATCTGCTGGGCACCATCCATCTGTTGGATAGATTTCATCTTGATCAAAATATTTGGGCACCATCCATCTGATTTTATAACTGCCTCAAATCATGATCCTTAATTTGGAACTCGAAGACATGGCTCCCTCTTGCACCAGGATAATAGCTTCTAATCATCATCCTTGAAGTTTTCCTCTGTAATATCCTGGGTGCTTTCTTGAGTTTGAATATTTCTTTCTTTCTGTCTTCATACTAGATCAACCTGCTCCCTTTGTATCTATAAAAATGGTACTGGAGCAACCTGTAGTTACCTACATCTCATCCACTATATCTGAGTATCCATCCTTTTCTTCATCTTGAATATTTTTGATCTACATCTTTAGGAGCCTCCTGCTCCTATATAAGTACTAGATATTTTCTAGTCTTTACTTATTGTCACCATATCATATTTCCTTCTCTTGTTGTCTAACTTCTGCAAGTCACGACATAAGTTCTTTCTTCCGAGACTTGTAAACTTACTTACAATATGCTTTCTTTGTCACTCTCGTGAGTGATCATGCATGAAATATATATTTTATCTCTTTCTTCATCCTCTTCTTTGATACTTACTTCATAAGTCTACATAGACAATGAAATAAAAAGAGGTTAATTAACATTCTCACAAAAATCTAACTTGTAATGATAAATTATTAAAGTAAACAAGATACTAAAAATAAACATGAATACTTGTCTTTTGTTTTTGTGTGGGGAGGCTCCATGGACTCCACCATTTGCTATCTTTCTTCAGATCAATTATATTCAACTTAAAGTACATAATCCTTAATTTCTATTAAATATTTCTTTGAGGGAGGAGATTCCTCTTCCTCTACCACATGTGCTTGATGCTTTCTTTTCCCTTTTCCTTGAGGATAGTCATAAAAAAAGTGTCCCAAATTTTGACAGTTGTAGCATCTAATCTTTGAAACATCTCTCTTCTTATCTGGAACTCTTACGGAGTTAGCTTCTTTATGTTCTTCCTGAAGGAACTTCTTTTATTCTTTTGAGCTGTAAGAGATTCCTCTTCATTGACAATTAATCTCTTATGTTGGTCTGCAAGTCTAGATTCTTCGTGTGTGCAATCTGCCCATAACTTATCAAACTTGGGTAACTTGCTTCTTGCACACACTCCTTGTACAAAATGAATCCAAAATGTTGGAAACCCATTTAGGGTTGTGTTACAAGTTCTTTGTCACTAATGACATCTCCAATAGCTGCAAGCTGATCTCTGATTTGAGAAACTCTCATGAGATAGGATGTGACAGATTCTAAGTTGTCCATCTTCATATTACGAAGTTGATTTCTTAAGGTAAGATTCTGGCTAATGTCTTTTCTTTCATATAATCTGTTGAGTTCTTCATACATTTGCCTTGCTATCTGTAGTTCATATATATGACGGATCAAGTGATCTTTCACTGAATCTGACACGATTATCTTTACTTTCTTTTCATTCTTCTTATGCTTGGTCTTTTTCTCTTCTTCATCTGGTTCTAGTACAACCACTATAACATGTTCTAGGAGATCATTCTTGTCTAGAATCATCTACAAACTATGCTTCCAAGATCTGAAGTTTCTAAATCCTTCCATCCTATATTCTACCCTCATGTTGGTAGCCATTCTTTCTTGTAGTAGAAACCCTAGCCCTCTGGGCTATAAAAATAATAAAAAAATCAAATTTCTTGGATCTAAAAAATGAACTCACCAAAAGATGCACAGGACTAAGGTGAGTATGATGGTACAATTAGATTTCTGAAAATCCAAATTTTGACCCTTGAAACTGGACCAACAGATTTCTGGACTGGTGCTTCTGGTTTTTTGGTACTTCTGGTTTTCTGGTACTTCTGGTACTCTGGTATTTCTGGTTTTCTGGTACTTCTCGTACTTTTTGAAAAATAGGGTTTCACTTTCTGAGATATATAGCCACCGAAAAGGTGCACTGAAGATACCAAAGTGTTCCTTGAGGTAGGGCACACCTTTATAGATGGTTTTGAGGATGAAAACCTTCTTTAATAAAAAGCCTCAATTTTCATGTACGACAATAGTGACATTTTTCTTTTTTTTGTTAAAGATGCTCTCTTCAGCTTAGTTCTGATACCATGTTAAGGTTTCTGCTATTATTAGGTTACTTTCAATTTACTAGATAACAATAACATAGACAGGATCACTGAGAGAAACACAATCACAAGAGTACACAAGAATTTATCCTGGGAAACCCTCAAGGGGAAGGAAACCCATCAAAACTTCCTTAATATAGATAGCCAATACAATTCCAAGATAGTGAACCAAACAACACAGAAATTCCTCTCCCAAGGATGCGCTTCTCTCTCTCTTCCTTCTTCCGACAACTAGTAACTGCATCTTCCTTCAATACTTGT
Source organism: Picea engelmannii (assembly GCA_009831015.1). Classification (NCBI taxonomy): domain Eukaryota; kingdom Viridiplantae; phylum Streptophyta; class Pinopsida; order Pinales; family Pinaceae; genus Picea; species Picea engelmannii. The sequence goes on along the minus strand of ML782394.1, from coordinate 413,797 downwards.
GCACTAGATGAGTGAGTTGAGTGTGTGTCTAAATGAGGCATTGGCCTCTCTTATTTATACAATTCTGGCACGTGTGGAAGTGTCTCTTCACTGGTAGAGCTGACTTCTTCTTCTGGGTGGTTATAACCAGCTTTAATATATTATGGGGCCGAATTCTTATTTAGCCTATTACAATTAGGGTTTGACCAGTCTGCAAAAGGGGATTTGGTCAATTACAATGCCCGACATGATCAATCCACAAAAGGGGATTGACCTAATCAATAATAAATATATTTTATCTTTATCCACAAAAGGGGATAAGGATATTCTTTGTAGTTACACAATATTTTAACATGTTGGCCCTCGACCAAGTTTTGTGGAAACGTTGGTCGTGTTTGACCATTTTTGGGACTTCGACAGGCTGGTTGAAGACGAAGCACCCAAGTGAAGCAGAGATCGCAGGATCTCTCCCTTTTTGTAGGATTTTTGGGTTTTAGAGTTTATGTAACAGGTATGGGATGTTGTCCCATGGGTTTACCCATGTTTAGGCCTCTTTTGTAATGTATAAATATGTAGCCTAGGGATGTAAGAAGTAGTTCGAATCCTCTTTGTGAAAGAACCTGTGAAGGTTTCTAAGTGCAAATAGTTGTGGGTGATTTGTGCATACTGTATATTGAGACTTACAGAGATAAGTGCAAGTGATTGTAAGAAAGGTTTTTTCTTGATAGGGGTTGTCTTTGTGCCTTGACCTAAATTGAGGAAGGAGGATCTGGCAAGGTGCATGCAGATCTCTTGTCCTTTGTGGAGTTGGCTCTGTGGCTTTGTGCACAGGAGCAGAAGCTCGTGAAGAGAAACAATTGAAACTTATCTAAATCCTCACGGATTCATACATTCAACCATGTAAATGCGTTCATAACATAAGAGCAAGTAAATAATAGAGAATTGTAATTAAACAAAAGGCCTACCATTCATTCATATAGACACAACAACACCAAACATTTGGAACAACGCTTCTCTGTTATATTCATTAAAATGAAATGTACATGGGCTCATACAATAATGATAAGATTCAACAACTTCTACAAGTACAACTTCTTCAACAACAACTATCAGCAGCTACAACAATAACTTCAACAACCTCTTTTGGGAAACAATACATTTATTTATACAAAATAACTCATAGAGATTTCCCCTCCGACTACCTTAGTGCTATCCTATCGAATTAAAATCTATCAAATACTAAGGCTTATTACAATAAATGTTCGAGACAGATAGATAAGAGAAAATGCATTGAATTTGTCCTGCAATATACTACATTAAATAAAATACATCTCCCATTGATCTCATGGGATGGTTCAACCTCCAAACATTAAAGATTTTCATTGATTACAATCTTTTCAAAATCATTTCAAAATGCGCGTTGGGGTGTTGAGTTGTCCTCCACTCATGCTTTGCTTACGATGCTCCTGCATCATACTCCTCTGGGAAAAAATTCATGGACTCTTGTCCATGAGCTCCTACACTGACTTTCCATGCTTCTAGATATCTGCTTCATTTACCCAACTGACATATTCTATTGGGTGTCCTTTCCACTTTACCAAATACTCAAAATATTTCTTCCTCCTGGTCTTCTTACCAGTCCTCTGATCTATAATCTTTTCCATCTGCAGATTTTCTGCTACATGCATCTACTTCTTCCACTAGATCTCTCTTTGATCTTTCTAATCTTCTTGTGTCATCTTCCTTGTAAGGATACAAGTATGAAAAGTTGAATATGGGAGATATACCCACACCCTCTGGAAACTCTATCTCATAAGCATTAGCATCAAATTCCTTAAGATCTTGCATGGTCCTATATTCTTCATTTTCATTTTGTTATATGTTCCCCTTCGTAACCTTGCTTTCTTGAGATGTGCCAGAACTTGATCTCCAACTTCAAATTGAAGTTCTCTCCTATGTTGATCAACTCTACGCTTGTATTCTCTGCTGTTACTCTGTAACTTCTCTTTGATCTGATTGCGAAGCTTCTACATTTTTGCAGCAAAGTATTCTTCTCCAACTCTTTTGAATTCATTCTACTCTAGATCTCTCAACTCTAATACTCCTCTTGTCTTAATTCCATATACTATCTGGAATGGAATCTTTCTGGTACTCCTATTTAATGAGTCGTTGTATGCAAATGCTACCTTTTCTAGAATCTCATCCCACTGATTATGATGTTCAGTGACCAAAATCTTAAGAAAATTCCCTAAACTTCGATTCACCACCTTAGTTTGTCCATCCATTTGAGGGTGATATGCATAACTAAAATATAGTTATGGATCTGTCTGAGAGAATATTCTTGGGCAACCCATGAAGTCTCACAACTTCCTTGATTTTTTTTTTCAATGTGTGTTGCATCACTAGTTTTCTGACATGAGATAAAGTGTCCCATCTTTGAGAATCTATCAACTACCACAAAAATGGAATCACTTCCCTTTTGTGTTATTGGCAGTATGAACACAAAATCCATGCCTATTGCATCCCAAGGCCTATCTGGAATAGGCAATGGCTAATACAACTGAGTGTGCTGTCTCTTTCCTTTTGCATTCTGGAAAAGATTACATCTGTTCACAAATTTCTTCATGTCTGCTCTCATACTTGGCTAATAGTATGAAATGTTCAACTGTGCAAATGTCTTTTCATGGCCTAAATGTCCTTCTAGACCTCCACTATGTTTTTCTTTCAACAAATTATCTCTCATTGAGCATTTTAGTATGCACAACTGGCTACCTTTAAACATAAATCCATCCTGAATTAGATACTCTGTCGACTAGCTTCTGTCTCTAATCACATTATTTTCACATGCTTCATATGCCTCTTTAAAATATGGATCATCACAATACATCTCCTTAAGGTGTTCAAACCCTAAGGTTTTCACTTGAAATTCCTGCAGAATTAGACATCTCCTGCTCAATGCATCAACAACTTTGTTAGCATTACCATAAATATGTTTAATGAAAATAGTAAAATTTTGCATAAAATCTATCCACTTAGCATGTCCTTGATTTAACTTCTCCTGTCTAATTATGAATTGTAAAGCCTGATTAACGCTATACAAAACAAATTCTTTTGGAACAAGATAATGCCTCCATTTCTTCAAGCCTTGAATTACTGCATAAAATTATTTATCATATGTGGAGTACTTTTTCTTGGTATCATTTAGCTTCTCACTGAAATATGCAACAAGCCTATTATCTTGGCTTAATACTGCTCCAATTGCAACTCCACTAGCATCACATTGGACTTGAAATGTCTTCTCAAAATCTGGCAAGACTAGAATCGATTGTTCTGTTATATTTTCCTTTAGTATCCTGAAACATTTCTTAGCTTCCTCTGTCCATTTGAAATACTTGTGTCTCTTCTTCATTGTATCTAGCATTGGTGTACAAATTCCATTGAAATTTCTAATGAACTTCCGATATAAAATTTCTAATCCATGGAAGCTTCTAACCTCGAATATGCTCCTTGGTGATGGCCATTCTCTAATTGCTCTCACCTTCTCTCAATCCATATTCAACTCATTTGAAGAGATTACAAAACCCAAATAAATGAGTTATGCCTTCATGAAATAATATTTCTTTAGATTTATCAATAGCTTCTCTTTCTGCAATCTTCTCATTACCAATGTTAAGTGTCTCAAATGCTCTTCTTTAGTTTTACTAAATAGTAATATATCATCTAAATATACAACCACAAACTTAAAAATGAAATTCTTTAATACCTCATTCATCAATCTCATAAAGGTACTTGGGGAATTTTTTAAGCCAAACGACATAACAGGCCATTCATACAACCCCTCATTTGTCTTGAAGGATGTTTTTCACTCATCACCTTCTCTCATCCTTATCTAGTGATATCCAATTTTCAAATCTATTTTTGAAAAATAATTTGCTCCACTTAAACAATCCATTAAGTCATCCATCCTTGGCAAAGGAAATCTATACATGATGGTGGTCTTGTTTATGGCTCTTGAGTCTGTACAAATTCTCCATCCTCCATCTTTCTTCAGACTTAACATAGTTGGTACTGCACATGGACTCAATATTTCTCTGACCAGATCCTTATCCATCAAATCCTAGACTTCCTTCTTTATCTTCTCATTCCCTAAAGGTGTCAATATTTATCTCCTCTATCGAATTAAAAGCTATCAACTATTAAGGATTATTACAATAAATGTTCGAGACAGACAGATAAGAGAAAATGCATTGAATATATCCTGCAATATACTACATTAAATAAAATACATCTCCCATCGATCTCATGTGATGGTTCAACCTCCAAACATTAAATATTTTCATTGATTACAATCTTTTCAAAACATTTCGTGACATGCCCTCTTTGAAATTCAAAATAATTTCAAAAGGCGCGCTAGGGTGTTGAGTTGTCCTCGACTCGCACTTTGCTGATGATGCTCCTGCATCACCAAGTATGCTCATTTTTGTCCCTTACCTCACCCTTTCAAACCAACACTCATATAACAAGTCTTCCTTGATCATATTTTTAAGATACATGGCATGCCAACCTCTATTTTCTCTGGTCATGACCCAACTTTCACCAGCACATTTTGGTAAGAGTTGTTTAATTTGCAAGGAAATCAACTAAACATGAGCACAACTTATCACCCTCAGTTTGATAGACAAACAGAAGTAGTCAAAAAATGTTTGGAAACCTACTTGTATTGTTTTTATTTAGACAAACAACACCATTGGGTGTAGTGGCTTCCTTTGGCAGAAAGGGGGTACAATACTTCCTATCATACGACAACTAAAATGACCCCATATGAAGCGGTGTATGGCCAAAGGCCACCGGAAATTATTACATATATTCCTGGCACATCCAAGGTCCAATATATTGATACAATTCTACAAGGTCATACAACTACTCTAGCGTCTCTGAATCATGGCCCAAAATCGCATGAAGCAACAGGCAAACCAACATCGTTCATAACAGTTTTTTCAGGAAGGTGATTAGATGTTTCTCAGGCTCCAACCTTACAAGAAAACATCTCTCAAATGTTAGGGACATCACAAATTGGAACCTAAGTTTTATGGACCCTGCCATATCATCAAGAACATTGGTTATGTTTCTTACAAATTGGCCCTTCCTGCTACTTCCAAATCCATCCAGTGTTCCATGTTTCATGTCTGAAAAAAGTGGTGGGATAGAATCACAGAGTCCAAACTATCCTACCAGAATTAGATGAATAAGTTTCTTTGTGGCTCCAACTAGAAGAAGTCCTCACTAACCATGAACCTCAGCTGTGTGGCCGCACTATCAAGTATTTATCAAGTGGAAGGACATAACACCAGAGGAGGTGACCCAGGAACCCGTGACCATACTTCAACAGATTCCTCACTTGCAACCTTGAGGACAAGGATGTTTTTGAAGGGGGAGGGTATGTTAGGATATGATCCTAACCCCTCTGCATGGGTCATTAGTTAGTAGTATATGTTCACTATTTAATAAAGTCTGACATTAGTTAATAAGGCCTAATAAATAAACAATAATAAGTCATTGTAAGAAGACCTAATAGAAGCTTCCACTTCTAGAAAGATCTTCCTCTAGACGTTTCCTTAGAAGGTAGAAATAGTATAAATAAGAGTAGGATGCATTTGATATATTTTCTTGGAGATTGTTGTAATAGATATCTACTCTGTTGGATCTTGCACCCTCAAAGAGGCAAGTGAACATTGATATCATAATGAATTTTCTCTTCCTAGTGATTATTCTGGTGTTATTCTATTATTTTTCTGGATATATCATTATTATTCTGTCATTTCTTGCTAGATATTTTTTGTTCTGCATAATATATCATATCGGGAATATTGTAGCTGTTGAGACTAGTGCTCAAACTATTTTGGTCCCTACTCAAACCTACAAGGTGAATTCGGTGTAGTCCATGCAACCAAAGAATCCTTAGAAACCCGGAGGTAAGAAAACGCAAAACAATAAGAACATTTTTGTTAATGTGAGAAAGGGACTACCACTACCCAAACTGCACAAGAGGGATGCACTAAATAAAAGTGGAAGAGTCATTTTACCTACATGATATGTGGAGAAAACCACCTTACCCACCAATTCCTGTGAAAGGATGAGGTCCACATATTCCTAGCACAACAACGAACTCCAACCTGTCATCTTAAATCATCCTTTCCCCCCTCAACCTCAAAACATGGTTGCTTCAAATCCTTCCCCTCTAACCGGGGGAATTGTAGGTACCCCTCACCACAAGGGGTATCCATCGAATGCTCCTATTTATATGTGTGACCACATGGTCAACTTGCAAACATGAGCCAAAAAATATGACATTATCGAGCCTTCCAATACTTCCTCTGAAGCAACATCTTCATCTCAACCTAGTGGGCCTCTCCAGATAGAGAATCCATTTATTGATGCACCATTTCTCCCTCGAAAGGGAATTATTTGATGTACGACACATAAAACCAACATAGGGGCTTCCCACAACTACAATATTCATTCCAGGAACCTTGTTCCATATTGGTGATTGAAGTTCTCCAAAGCTTCCCCATGCATCGAAAAGCCTTGCTGTCGGCCATAGGTGGGGTTGATCCCTCAGATTCAAGCTTAATTACCTTTGAAACTACAAAATTTAATCATCGTCTCTCCCATAAACTTTATTTTCAAATCATAGTGTGAATGTTAGGGAGAAACATCTACCAGACAATGGTGGATGAAGGAGCCTCGACTTGCATCATGTCAATTTCTTGTTGGAAATCCCTTGGATATCCCAAGCTTCATATTTCTTCTACACTTTTAAAAGCCTTCGATGGAATATGTTCCAACCATATGGAATTATCACTACCTTACCCATTGATTTAGATGGAAAGAATGTCTCCAATGCCATAGAGGTGGACAAGCCACCATTTGAGTATAATTTGTTACTCAGGCACACTTGGTTCTATGAGATGACTGCAATTGTCTCCCCGATATTTAGGGTCTTAAGATTTCCTCATCAAGGGAAAATCGTTACGATCGATCAGATTGCATTTTTCACCCCATACCTTCAATCCAATGCAGGGTATAATGCACCCTTTTTTGATGATACTTCACAACCTGCTATGAACGTTGGTCCAGGGATGTTCAAAGATCCTTCGATTATGGGTATTTTCCCTCTTCCCCCACCATCTCCCACTACAACTATCGCCCCCATCAACATGATTTATTCATATACTAGTGGATCCCTTAGTTATTTTGATCCTTGGGTGGTACCTTGTCGTGATGATATTGATTTGTATGGAACTTCCATGTTGCTTACCCTGGTAGAGATTGCCTATCAAGAAATCCATTCAACCTCTGTTGACTCTAAGTCGGATGCCTCTAAGGATGTGGAATCTAACCAATATCCTCCACACGCTTGGGCTGCACATCCTCTTCGCTCCTCGACTGCATTTTTTGATCTTTGATTCCATCCGATGAGGCCATAATAGAGGTAATGACTCTCCTCGATACGCCTTGGGAGGATTTACATCACATAGCATATTTTCTCCCATATGAGGAATGGTTTGACGATGATTCACAAAATCATGTTTCCCCTAGTCATGTTCAATGGTCCCAGTCTCCCATCCTAATCCATGACAATCTATCTGAAGGGAACATGGCCAACATATCAAAAACTATACTCATTGGCATTTCCCAGAAGCTAGGTTTCGTGGAAAATGTCTTGATAGGTGTCGATTATTCACCACAAGAAATAAAAACTTACATGGCCCTATTCAAAGAATTCCATGATTTGTTTTCTTGGTGTTAGGAAGAGATGCCTAGAATTGATCCTCAGATTGTCAAGAATGAAATTCAAGGATGATTTTAAGGATGGAAATTTATTTTAAAAAGTAGAAACCTTGGTGAATCTTACTAATCCTTCATATGCCAACTATAAATGTTTGGCGATATTTTTGTAAAAATATTCAAATTTCTAAGGATTTTATATAGTTTTTATAA
>ML782394.1:385254-396164 GCA_009831015.1 Picea engelmannii | reverse complement strand
GATGGGATCTTCATTTCTCAAGGAAAATATTTAAGAGAAATGCTGAAAAGGTTTCAAATGGAAGATTCTAAACCTGTGGGTACACCTATGGTAACTGGATGTAAATTAAGCAAAGATGATGATTCACCTGATGTTGATCAAAGATCATATCGATCAATGATAGGAAGCCTGCTGTACATCACAACATCTCACCCAGACATAATGCATGCTGTCGGAATGGTAGGAAGATATCAGGCTGCACCTAAACAGATTCATTTGCAAGCTGTCAAAAGAATATTCAGGTACTTAAAAGAAACAATGACTTACGGTCTGTGGTATCCCAGAAATCAAAGTATTCAGTTGACTTCTTATTCAGATGCAGATTGGGCAAATTGTGTTGATGAGAGAAAAAGCACAAGTGGAGGAGAATTCTTCTTGGGTAACTCCTTAGTAACCTGGCTCAGTAAAAAGCAAGGTTCCATTTCTTTATCAACCACAGAGGCATAGTACATTGCTGCTGCTACCTGCTGCACACAGGTATTATGGATGATTCAGACACTTGCGGACTTAGAAGTAAAATACACTGCACCGATCCCTATTTATTGTGATAACACTAGTGCTATCAGTGTGTCTAAAAATCCCGTATTCCACTCCAATACCAAGAATATCCCCATAAAATATCATTTTCTGAGAGAGCAGGTCACCAATCAGACTGTTCAGGTCCATTACATTCCCACCGCAGAACAAATTGCAGACATCTTTTCTAAGTGCCTAGCCAAGACACTGTTTGAATATCTTAGACAGAAGCTGGGTGTCATTTCATTTCACACCTAAAAGAGTCCATCTTTTTAGGGGGAGATTTGTATTGTTTGATTATCTAATGCCTCCTACATTTACTGCAATAGCTCAGGGGGAGCATGTCTCTTCATTGACATTGATGTCAAAGGGGGAGAAAAGAATTCAGGTGCCGTAGTTGCCATCAATGCCAGAGGGGGAGATTGTTGGAAAATGTTTACCAAGTAGCGTATGCTTGTCATTGATGGAAAGTACAACAGTGGAGATGGCAGGATAAGAAGGATAAAATCCCTTGGGGATTCGGACGTGAAATCTCAGAAGGAACAACGTTGAGGAAAACAAAGGAAAAGCTCAAGATACAGGAGTTTGCAGAGGAGAAGGAAGACATAGATCCACAGCCGTTGGATCCCATTCAAATTTCCCGAAAGGCTGACAACCGTCAGATCTGCAGAAGCTGCGAGGGAGATAAGCCTTAGGAGCAAGAAGAGAAGTCCCGACACGAGGAGTTGTCATCGAGATATCAGTCATCGGGAGATTGGAGTTCTCAAGGTCGTGAGAACCGGGACATTGAAAGTCTCGATATCCTGACATAATCGGGACCGTCCATTTGGAAGGACGCACAGCAGCGATCGGGCGCCACCGGGAGAAGCTCGATAGGAGGCTTCATCGGAGAATCGAGAATCAGAGTTTCACGAGCCCCGTGAACAATTACAACAGAAACCCCGAAATCGCGATGAAAGAAATCCCGACTGAACCTAAACCGTCAGATCAACATGTGATCTAGACCGTCGATCCAACTCACGACAGCAGACCATGTCAGCTAGGGACACGTGGCACAACCAGGTAATGATAGGTGTCAGGCAGATTCAACACTTCAGGCACATGTAAGTCACGAGTCAGAGTGACACGCGACAGTATTTAACACATGTCAAACCACGTGTGACGTCAGCAGAGTATCGGGGATCGGGACTTTGAAATGACAAAGTCACTTGACTTCAGGAATGCTGATTTCACGATTTAATCACAGTCGCTGAATAAAGAACGCATCTGGACCGTTGATTCAAGTCTGTATCGGAGTTTCGTGGATCGCGAATTCGAGAGGCAAATAACTCATTGCATCAAGAATGCCGATTTCACGATATGCAAAATCGCAAAATGATCTGAGCCATCAGATCAAGTGTTGATCAGGACCGTTGATCACAGCCCATATCGGAGTTTCGGGGATCGCGAATTCAAAATAGAAAGAACTCAATACAACAAGAATCTCGATTTCGCGATGTGCGATATCATGATCCAATCGTGGTCGTTGAAACAAGTTCATATCTGGACCGTTGATTCAACTCTGTGTCGGAGTTTCGCAAATCACAATATGGAGAGACAAAAGAAACAAAGCAGAATTTGCGATATGCAAAATCGCGAAAGCGCCTTAAGAATAAGGGTGTGGTCACAGCCCTTGGTCACGGGAAGAGAAGGAGTCAGTCCAGATAAGCTCCATATCGGAGTTTTGGGGATCGGGATTTGTAAGTGACTAAAACTATGAACGCCAAGAGTGCCGAAATCACGATATATGAAATCTCGATTGGATCTGAACCGTTGGATCAAGTATTGATCGCAGGGCTACTATTGCATGCAACAGTGAAACTTCCAGAAACCACTGATGGTTTCAGCCAGAGGACTAGAAGACACTTGGGAAAACAGCTAGAGAAGATGAAGATTTACGATGACGATCACACAGAGCACTCGAGAGGTGGAGAATATTGGGGCGGTTGGAGCATGCAGAGGAATGGAGAACATTGCATGCACAAGGTGCACAGAAGCCATAAATACACAGTACAGAGAAGAGTTGTGAGGGTTGCTGTTGCTATTGGAGTTGGCAGTGATTGTAGCTGGTGAAGGTGATTCATGTGCGAAGGAGAAGGAGAGTACAACAACTGAATTCAAGGGAAGAGGATTTGTGTAGTGAATGGGTATGGTGCACAGAGCTTAAAAGGCAGAAGAATAGACAATGCAAGTGATCTGAGCAGAAAGGCAATGAGGCAGACAGAGCAACGAAATGGAGTAGAATAGTGATAAGTCAGGTAAGCCATCGCCGAACATCATATCACTGTAATAAATTCAGCAGCAAAGATTTATATTTCAGGGTGGTTGGGAGGATCTAGGGAGGACTGGTGTCCTCAAAGGTTCAGGTGGGTGCTTGAACACATGGAGTTGGTGCTTCCTTCTAGTGGGTGCTAGAGAAACCAGGGAGTTGGTGCTTCCTTCTAGTGGGTGCTAGAGAAAACAGAGAGTTGGTGATCTCAGCAAGTTGCATCTTGCTAAACAGAGGTTGTAGCCTCATTATGAGTTGGTGCTCATATGTATGATAATGTAAAGAATGTAATTATACTTATCATATAAATAAAAAGAGGTTTTTACCCTGTATGGGTTTCCTCGGAAAAATATCTGTCTCTGTGTTTCTCATATATGTGACTGATGCTGAATGTGCCTGTGTTTATTTCTATGCATTATTGTGATCATCATTCAGTGTTTCTGCAAAGAGTGTTAAAAGAAGCATAATTGTTTAAGCTCAGTAACAACTGATTCACCCCCCTCCTCTCAGTTGTCCAACAAGATGGATTTTTCTAGGGTTGCATACTAGGAAAACATCCTGAGGAAAAGTTCAACACAGGTAAAGCATGGAGGGCATAATTATTTATAGAGTTGGTTCATATTGACATTAAAGGTCCTTTCCCACAACCATCGATTATTAAAGATAATTATGTTCTTACTTTCATTGCTGATTTTTCGAGATATACATGGGTCTACTTTCTCAAATTAAAATCTGAGGTCTTTAAGTGTCTTAAAGATTTCAAGCATCTAGTTGAGAACCAAATAAGGAAGAGGATTAAGAATATTTGTACAAAAAATGGAGGAGAGTATGTGAATAAGTATGTTGAGCATCTTTGTTCAGAATCAGGTAAAGAGTTTCAACACCCAGTTCCATATACAACACAACATAATGGGTAGCGGAGAGAAAGAACTAGACATTGAAAGAGATGGCCAACTGTATGTTGTAGGCTAGAGAACTACCTACAAAGTTATGGAATGAATATATACACTGTGCAACCTACATTTAGAATATATTTCCTCATAAATCAATCAAGGGAGTCACTCCATATGAGTCTTGGAGTGGGAAAGACCAGAAGTCACTCACTTCAAAATTTTCGGTTCCCGTGCATGGGCTAGGATCCCTTCCGATAGGAGAAAGGTTATGGAAGCTCATAGTAAGGAGTGTAATTTTGTTGGACACCCATAGGGAGTGAAGAGATATATGATATTATATACTACTTAAAATATGATATTCATTCAAAGGAGTGTTAATTTTGAAGAGGGTCCTTCAAAGGTACTTCCTGGGCAGTCCACACCTCCATCTCCACCGCCACTAGTTGCAAAAATTCGCGAGACTTATTTTGATCATATTTATGATCATATATATGAATCTGATATATCTAATATTTATGATCGTAATCAATAATTTTCAGTTCTATAGCATATACCACGATGGGAACAACAAACTCTTTAGGCAACAAGTGATCTGGTGGGTGATCCTGTCGGTCCATGGAGAACCAGATCTCAGTTTGTGGAGCCTCCACAATATTTTACTAAAATGGAGACATTGCTACCTATTTATTTTTATATGGTACTTGTATTATATCCTCATTCTTATGCATAGGATAAAGGAAACCCCCATTGGGAGGAAGATATGAAAGAGGAGTATAATTCCTTGATAGAGAACAACACATCGGAGTTGGTTCCTCTATCTTCCAACATGATGCTTGTTATATGTAAGTGGATTTTCAAGAAAAAGAGGTATGTTGATGGATACATTACAAATTATAAGGATTGGTTAGTATCTAAGGGTTTCTTACAGGTACAAGGAATTGGCTATGAGGATAGTTTTGCATTGGTTGCCAAGATTGATTCCATTATGTTAGCTCTAGATATTACAACAGCTAGAAAATGGGAGGTACACCATATGGATATGAAGAATGAATTCTTACATGGATATATTAATGATGAAATATATATGGAGAAACTGGAGGGATATGTTAAGGATCCATCATTAGTTTGTAGGTTGAGGAAGTCATTGTACGGACTCAAGCAAGCACCTCGAGCATGGTATGCTAAAATGGACTCTTATATTCTCTCTAGAGGTTTTCTTAGATGTAGATTAGATACTAATGTGTATATTATGAGGAACACATATTCAATTCTACTAATATTTGTATATATATATGATTTAATCGTCATAGGGAGCTCAACCTCCTCCATTGTTGCAGTGAAGACCGTTTTGCACGACATATTTTCTATGACGGACATGGGACTGTTACATTACTTTCTTGGTCTTGAAATCAGACAAAATGATTCAGGAATCAAGATTTCTCAGTCCAAGTATGTCATAGATCTACTTGACAGGTTTCATTAGATATATTGCAAGCCAACTCCAACACCCTTTTAGTCAGGGGTTAGACTAGAGGATGTTGGTGCATCACCTTTGGTTTATTGTACTAGATATTGACAGTTGGTGGGGAGTCTTCTCTACCTTACAAAATATTGATTGGACATCTATTATGTAGCTGGATCATTTTCCAAGTACATGCAGGAGCCTCATGAGATTCATTGGAAGGAAACAAAGAGGATTCTTAGATATGTCAAGGGAACTACCAATTTTGGTATACACTATGAAGCATGATCTTCCTTAGATCTTGTTGGTTACACAGACTCACATTGGGAAGGCGATAGCACTGATCGTAAGTCCACTTCAGGATATTTCCTCTACCTTGTATCATGACTTATATGTTGGTCAAGTAATAAGAAATCAACAATCTCTTTATCATCAGTAGAGGAAGAGTACAAGGGTGTAGTTAATGTTACTACTCAGGCTATTTGGTTGCAACACTTTCTTACAAAGTTGGGATTTCATATTCATCCTTTAATAGTTATATGGTGTGATAATAAGAGTACTCTCAAGTTATGTAGAGACCCAATTTACAGGAAGTGGCCCAATCACATCGAGGTTCATACACACTTTATTTGAGGATAGATTCAGGATGCAGTCATTGATATGCAATTTTATCCATATTCAAAGTAGGTGGAAAACATATTCACAAATCCTTTCACCGAACAAAAGTTTCTATCATTGAGGGACATTATAGGAGTGAGGGATACATCATATTAATAATTGAGCATGTTATCATTCTTTTCTTGTTAGCAACATATTTTGAGGGTGGGGGTTTGTTCCCACTAGGTTTTCCCTTTTTACCTCACTTTTGTTTAGTTGTTATGCATCTATACTTGTGCATGAGTACCTAACATGGCTTCATATTTTTGGGACTCATCATTGTTCACACCCCGGTTGTGTTTCAGGGGGGTTGTTGGGGTACATACTCAACTACATACTTAGTGACATACTCGTTTTTCCATTTTTCCTACAATTTAGGAGGATTGCTATTTATAGAAAGTATATTTTTAACCGGTGGATTCCTATATGTAATACCATGGGAAAATACAATGGGTTTCCAAAACCATGGGCTCATAAACCACCATTAGGAAAATTCCTATTTTTTAGCTACCATTAGGCAAATTCTTATTTTTTAGGAGATAATTCCTATTTCCTTAATTTTAGGAGATATTTCCTATTTCATGGGTATAGAGAACACTTTAGTAAGAATATTAGCCTCGTAGGGAAGTGCACATTACCCATCTAATACTTGGAGTTAACTCACTTCACTTGTTTAGTGACTTTCCATAATTAGCAAATTCTTACTTAGTTGGGACTTTAGTTCCATTCTTGGACTATAGTATTATTTTAGGAGAGTTTTTCTATTATGGAATGCATGTTGACTTCATGTAGAGTTCTCACTAAGTTCACACCTATATTTTTGACCTTTTCTTATTATTAGCAACTTTTGACTTTAGCTAATTATTTCTATTGGGAGAAGTTATTCTTTTACTTGAGCATGCACATGGAAATCCCAATGTAGTGCACATTACTCCTCATCTCGAGAGTCCTATATATTGTACTCATTATAAAGGATTAATACATGGTGATTAGAGTTGGTTTCTTAGTCCCTTATGTGTGAAGATTGATTCTATTTTTCTCTCTCCTCTCTCTCTTTTGCAATTATCTAGTGTTGTATATCCTTCTCCCAATTAGGTCTTGGATTGTGGTTTAATCCTACATAGTCATCCTCATGAGTGCCTCTGTAGAGAAACTACTGTTATAGAAAGATTTTCGTCACCCCATGTAGTCTTGCACAGAAGGCCTTTTTCCATTTCCCCATGAAGACTTTTAATACCTTTTTTCAAATCCCAGAGATAAAAATACAATTTTTTCCACATGTACGCACCTTGCCTACTATACATCATGCGTATACGCAGGTTACACCACTACAACCTATGTACATCGGGAAATGTGCCCAAAAATGAAAAATAGTGTCGGGTTTCCATGTCACGACAGGAGATCAATGATTCTTGGCCTTCCATATACTAGAAAATTATGAATCGGCCCTTCAGCTCCACTTGAAGGCTATAAATGGGCCAAATATGAGCTATGGAAAAGAGGAGAAAGAATTCATCTTTGAGAGAAAATTTATGCTGGAGGAATTATTCACTTCACATTGAGTCTGCATCCCTTTATCCTTTAAGTATGAACATAGTGTTCAACCTCCAATCTCTTCCCTTATTGATTGATAACTCCATTGTCTCTCTTACATGAGCTTGCCTTTGGTGGAGGCCCAGCTGGAAGGAAATTAGTTTCTCGGTTCTGAACCGTGTCAATACGAAAGTCTATAACTTATTCACTTCTGCTGATCATATCTTAATAGAAGTACTCTTTTCTCGTCCAATTGATATCTTGCAAATATTTGAATTATTATTCCATGGGAGTATTTGTTATGAATGTTAATGGATTATGCTATTGAATGTGATAACATCATATATTATCACCATATGCTTGCGTTGCTTGATTGTTGAGGACTAGTTGCAGGTATATTACTTTCGGTCAAGTGCTCAATGGTGGACTTCATCGAACGTTTGGACAAGGTAGGCCTTTTATCTTGTCTTTCCAGTGTATTTGTTTATACAACATACTTGAGAATAGAGTTGATTTTTGCAGTCATTTTCATCTGTTGTGGTTTTCCTCTAGCCATAGAGATATTTTCCTTGTAATAGAATTGGTGACCATACTGGGGATTGAATCTTCTTTTTTGGGGTTTGGAGTGTTTTGCATCCTTCTCATTCTCCTAACTATGTCTTTGACACATATACGTGGGTTTTTTCTTGACAGTTGTGTATATATGTGTTCCGTCCTTCTGCAATCTGCGTACATACACACTCTTCCCTTGAACAATTGTGTACATCAAACGTTTTTGCTTGTTTCTTGGGTTTGGTGGTTGTTGGATAGGTTTTGATGATTGTTGAGTCTTCTTAGGTCTCCGTAGTGACTGTTGTTAGAATATAGAAGATGGTGTGCTCATTTTACCATTAACGATACCTTCGTCACCCAACCATAGGCCGAAGCCTCCCTCCGAGCACCTTAGCCTTGACTGAGAAACTATGGAAGCAAACCCTAGGCTAGATAGCCAAACAAAGGGTAGCGCACCTCTCTCTAAGGATAGCACAACACAAAAGACTGATAAGATAATCCCAAACCCTAACCAAGAGATATTCAAGCCAATACTGAAAAATTGTTGTTGTTGCAGCTGCACCAACATCTCTCCTCCAAACCTACGCACAAGACTTCAACTGTAGTGCGCACCAAATTGCAGAACTACAATTATGAGATGCTACAAATGAGAACTGGCACCCTGTATTTATAGTGGTTCTGCCAGTTTTGCTGGGGCCGACTTCTCCTTCTGGATAAGTGTCTGTTCAATATATTATTATTATTTCTGGTCGACTTCTTCTCTTGGAGGCTAATAACCTAATATAAATTATCTTCTTGAGCCAACAAGGCTTCTAGAGTTATTAGCCAACTCATTAGGGTTTTTCTTGCTTCTTGGAGTCTTCTATTCTCGTCAGGTTCACACATGGAGGTAAATACCTCCCGCAACTACAATAATATTAACACTCCCTCCTATCTAGAGAGGTATTTACAGGTAATGGACTTGAGCACAAAAACATACCATTTACCTGGTAGCATCAATATAGTCATCTAGACTATTTCATGACTAGATCATGAGAATCACCATCACCATCAGCTGCATCAACTCTCGAAACCATACTTCATCTGAGTAATTAGATATGATGTTGGATAAGTCACTCTCACCATAGATGATCCAGGGGATCAAATTTTGCTCAAAAATTCAAATTGCTTGAAATTGCTTCAAATCAAAGGAGAGCGTAGGCCTCATCGTTGCGAACCCAACACAACTCATTTGGGTTCAAATGGACATCGGGAGCAAGAGATATCACGTTCTGTTCAAAATGACAAACAGACAAGAAAAAGGGATGCTGAATGTACAGTCCGTACAGTCTGTACGAGCGCTGATGTGGCAGGCCGTACGACACATGGTTGGCAGTTATTTGGATAGTTGGCATGTGACATGGCATGTTTGCAGCGAATGGGATGGCGACACGTGACCTAGTCAATGGCCGCCACATGTCATATATACATTGGTTTAAAATTATGGTGTTGGCCAGAGTCGACCCCGCGACCTCCGAGCAGGGGGGAGAGACTTGGGAAGAGCCGCCAATCAGCGTGCCACTGGTTGGTCTTTGTTATATATATGGAAATCTATTTATATATGTTTTCATATGTGTATAGTTGGGGCGCGACCGGGCTGGGGCTTAGCCCTAACCCTTAGTCGCGCATTGCGTTAACATATGACCCATTGCTATACCATTTGGCGTGCACGCACGGTTGTGTTTTGATTTGGTTCCAACGGTTATACAAATGACCTGCCACTTGTCCTTTGACCATTGGCTTGTGGAACGGGGCCTATGTTTGTACTTGCGCGCGGTCATATGGGTCATACAACCTTTCCCTTGACGGTTAGGGGCTAGGTATGCCTGTAACTGTCCTACAGTTTGTACGGTTCACACGGTTGCATCTGGTGCTAATTTTTTACGCTTAACTATGCATGTGGGCTAGGTTGAGAAAACAAAGGGTGCGTTTTGTAGATGCAGAGACAATAAGTTTGAAAGGGGGACTTCCAGGAAGCCTATCTTCTTCAATTTTTGGCCAAACAAGGTGCCGAAAAATCCTAGCTAGGGGTTTTTGGACATTCTGAAGCCATTGGAGTAGTCTATTTGGTATTTTGAGCATTGTAAAGCACATTTTTGAGCACTTTGAGAAAATAATACAAATGATCCATTAGAAGCTGGACCAGGAGATGTAGCCCAAGAGAGGGGTGAACTCCTTTATCATTTGTTGTGTTATGTGTTTTCTATTCACTATTTTTGTTTTTGTTTATATGCATCTTGAATGAGTAAATCCTATTAAAGTTGTGTTGCAAAGTTGATCCATTTTCATTTTAACACATAAAATTTAACTTGCAAATATTTTCAAGAATACAAGTCTTCTTCATTTTTAGATCAAGTTGGTATCAGAGCATAGGTTTTTGAAGACTTGATTATTTGCAAGTGTTTTGTTTTCTGATGCTCACAAGGTTGAAAATCACAAGAGGAGAAGGTCAACTTGTAGAGCGAAGTTCTCATCCTTCAAGGAGGAAGCTTATATCATCACTACAAGTTTCAAGGAGGCATTCACCAAGTATGGCTCATGAAGAGAGTCATGAACGTGTTCCTGCAGAAGATGAAGATCTCAGAAAGGCTGTCATGGAAATGAGAGAGATGATGAAAATATTGATGGAAAGGAATACAAGGTCACAAGGTGAAGGCTCCAACCCTTCAAAGCATAAGGGAGATAGTGGTGATAAAACTCCAAATAGAAATGGAGGGAATGGTGCTTGTCCACCACCCTCACCTCCATCTTCTTCTTCTTCTTCTACTAATTCAAGACCTCTTCCGAATTCTCCAAAGGGACATGGTAAAACTCCTTCACAAATTCCTTCGTTAAAGCTTGATATTAAATTTGAATTGCTAATGTACAATGGAGAAGTTAATGCTGAGAAATTAGATAATTGGATTCGTCA
>ML782394.1:359995-383063 GCA_009831015.1 Picea engelmannii | reverse complement strand
TGGGATGAGCATTTACACTACATTCAACATGCTTACAATCGAGCTAAGCACTCTTCAACTCAAACGTCGCCATTTGAAGCATGTTTTGGATATTTTCCCAAATATCCTTTAGATTTTATCTTTGGGAAGGATATTTCTATTGAAGGTCAATATGACATTGATAGGGCATAAAAGTTCATTGAACAAATTCAGTCGATACATCAAATGGTGCAAGAGCAGTTGGAAAGGAGTCAAGCCAAGTACAAGACGAGACATGACAAGCATCGTGTTGATCACAGTTTCCAAGTTGGAGATGAAGTTTGGCTTTACATCAGTAAGGAGAGGCTTAAAGGAGAAGGTAAAAAATTGAAAACAATTCGATATGGTCCTTTCAAGATTATTGACAAGATTGGTAACAATGCCTTTCGTTTAGATTTGCCTCCTTACATGAAAATGTATGCAGTTGTTAATGTTGAGAATTTGAAATTGTATGAGCCTCCTTTGATTGATGATAAAGGAGAGCATGTTCAAATTCCTTCTATAGATGAATTTTCCCCAGAATATCTTACAGAACTGCATGAAGACACCATCCTTGACAGGAGAATGCGAACTTCAAAACGAGGAAATGTGGAGTATCTTCGAGTTTGTCTTCAAGGTACAAATCCAAGAAAATCCAAGTGGATTGAGGTTGGAAATGTGAGGGAGCTATACCCTCATCTTCAGATAGACTGAAAATAGTCTTTTGGAGGTCCAAAAGCTTTCCAATGGGGAGGTGTGATCCAGGGGATCAAATTTTGCTCAAAAATTCAAAGTGCTTGAAATCACTTCAAATAGAATGAGAACATAACCCTCGTCGTTACGAACCCAACACAATTCGTTTGGGTTCAAACAGACGTTGGGAGCGAGAGATATCACGTTCTATTCAAAATGACAAATAGGCAAAAAAAGGGATGCTGACTGTACAGTCCGTATAGTCCGTACGAGCGATGACATGGCAGGCCATATGACACATGGCATGCCATACAACATGTGGTAGGAAGTTATTTGGATAGTTGGCATGTGACATGGCATGTTTGCAGCGAACGGTATGGCGACACGTGGCCCAGTCAATGGCCGCCACGTGTCATATATACATTGGTTTAAAATTATGGTGTTGGCTGGAGTTGACCCCGCTACCTCCGGGGTAGGGGGGAGAGACTTGGGAAGAGCCGCCAACCGGCACGTCACTGGTTGGTCCTTGTTATATATATGGCAATATATTTATATATGTTTTCATATGTGTATAGTTGGGGCACGACCGAGCTGGGGATTAGCCCCATCCCTTGGTCGCGCATTGCGTTAACATATGACCCATTGCTATACCATTTGGCGTGCGCATGCGGTTGTGTTTTGATTTGGTTCCAATGGTTATACACATGACCCACCGTTTGTCCTTTGACCATTGGCTTGTGGAACATGGCCTATGTTTGCACTTGCACGCATTCATATGGGTCATACGACCTTGCCCTTGATGGTTAGGGGCTAGGTACGCCCATAACTGTCCTATAGTTTGCACGGTTCATGCGGTTGCGTCTAGTGCTAAGTTTTTACGCTTAAATACGCATGTGGGCTAGGTTGAGCAAACAAAGGGTGCATTTTGTAGATGCAAAGACAACAAGTTTGAAGGGGGGACTTCCAGGAAGCCTATTTTCTTCAATTTTTGGCCAAACGAGGTGCCGAAAAAGCCCAGCTAGGGGTTTTTGGACGTTTTGAAGCCATTGGAGAAGTCTATTTGGTATTTTGAGCATTGTAAAGCACATTTTTGAGCACTTTGAGAAAATAATACAAATGATCCATTGGAAGCTGGACCAGGAGATGTAGCCCAAGAGAGGGGTGAACTCCTTTATCATTTGCTATGTTATGTGTTTTTTGTTCACTATTTTTGTTGTTGTTTATATGCATCTTGAATGAGTAAATCCTATTAAATTTGTGTTGCAAAGTTGATCCATTTGCATTTTAACACATAAAATTTAACTTGCAAATATTTTCAAGAATACAAGTCTTCTTCATTTTTAGATCAATAGAGAGATACAAGAGGAGTAAAAGTTATGAACTGTTTTCCGTCTGGAAAATCTCTGTTCATCATCCATCTGAATGATCATTATCTCCAATAAACTTTTGATAGTCTTCAAGGCAATTAGAACAAGAATAGAGCAGTAGAACAACTATGTCTATTCATAGTAGTACATAACTACAATCCAGTGGTTCACTACCACATCAAGTAACACACAAGTACTTGATCAACAACGTATGGTTGTGAACAGTGAAACATATTCACCACAGTAGTCCTCATCTACTATCATACAGTATTCATAACAAACATCTGATAGCATCCTGCATATAAACAATGTTATGATATATATTGAATTATCTGGGCCAATCTTTCACTCATATCTGTGAGCTCTGAAAGAATATCTACCTCACAAACAATGGAACATATCCACCACAGTAGTATATCTATACTGTCTGGAGACATGTAGTCTCCATAACAATTATCTGATGCCATCCTGCATAGAAAAATATTGTTAAAGATAAACTTAATCCTCTGGGCCAATCTTTCACTCACGTTTGTGAGATCTGAAAGAATATATGTCCTCATCAGCAATGGGCTATCTGCCCTATTCTTCACAAATAGGGAAGAAAGATTGTCTCTGATTTCTGAGCCTGGACCATTTATCACCTTGGGCCATTCATCCTACACTAATTAAAGTGCACCCTGGACATAATGTATAAACCCTAAGAAATGTTTGGACCATTCCTCATCCTGGGCCATTCCTCCTACACTAATTAAAGTGTACCTTGGAGAGAATGTATAAACCCTAAGGAATGTTTGTCCCTGATTGCTGAGCCTGGACTATTCCCCACCCTGTGCCATTCCTCTGACACTAAACAAAGTGTAACTTGGAGAGAATGAGTCTGCCCTAAGGAATGACTGTCCATACCATTCCCCACCTTGGGGCATTCCTCCAACACTAAACAAAGTGTAACCTGGAGAGAATGAGTCTTCCCTATGGAATGTTTGTCCTACATCAACCTCAAAAACGAACCATTCTTTGAAACTTCTCATAATTGTGAATTTCGAAAGAATGACTACCCAGCGAGGTGGACCATTCTACTTGACCACTACTCAGAGTGACTGCTAAGAAGAATGGTTGTCCTAGACCACTCCCCATGTTAACCACAATGGAAAGTCCTTGTCTATGATACATCAACAATCAGTCTGCCTCCCATGTTAACTACAATGGGAAGTCACCGTCCGTCAGAAATCTCAATCCACTTTCCGAACAGGAAAGCATCTGTCCAATCTGGACTATTTTTCAATTAATAAATAATATTTTCAGTGCTCCCTACTAACTGGAGATTTATTTAAATCACAAAATTAAATGTTTTTCAAGAATATTTTTTGTACCTTCTTCTAGCTTGGAGAATCTTCCCTTTCAGCTAAGGGAGTTATTTTCACGATCCCTATCTTCTCTCGGAAATATGAAAACTTGATTCTGGATGGAGGTTTTGTCAGGATATCTGTTGTCTACCCATCAGTGGGGATATACTCGAGCTTTACCTCTCCTGCTTGGATTTTATCATGGATAATGTAATGCTTGTACTTTAGTTTGGAACACTTGTGAAGGATTCATGTAGATCTGAACAATAGAGTATATCATAGTTGGAGAACTGGAACATATCCATGTGGCACTTCTTCTGTCATCATGAGATCTAATCTTCTGAGTAGTCAACTTGATGTTATAGGAAATCTTCACCACGCTTCTGTTGTGCACTGGAGGTTCTCCACCAAGTTATCTTCTTCTTATCTGCATATAGGAGTCTCTTTCTGGTATGCCTCAAAGTCTTGAGATTGCTCCTCATACCTCTTTATTCAATTTCTCTGGAGAACATTCCTTGTATTCATATGATGTAGAACTCCAACTCATGGATGTTGCGGATGATATAATGAATTATATAGAGATAAGTCTAGTGTACTGGAACAATCAATCATCATAGTCTTCTCCCTCTATCTGGGAGAACCTCTGGTTCTGGATCTTGCAATGCTTTCATTCATAAGTTTTCCATACGATGTTCTTCATCACGACTTTCAGTTCTTCTGCTTGATTGCTTTTAGTGAGTTCATATCAGGCTGGTAATCTTGTGATTCTTTGATACAATGACTGGTTGTTCTGGTTTCTTATTCTTTCTTGGAATCTTCATGTTTTTCTTTTACTTTTGGGTCCATGGAGTTTCTTATAGATTTCATGCCCTAGAGATTCCACTTCTTCCTTTCATCATAGGATCACGAATCTGGATGGAAAACCAGGAATTATTTAAGGCTTCTGAGGAAGTCTTCTTCTGTGGCTGAACTGAACACGTGTTTCCTTTCATGACTGCTATCATGGATATATACCTTTCATAATCTTCAATGGATCATGGGATTAGCTCCCTCCTAATCCTTGCTTCATGTAAGAGTGCATATAATTGGCTCCCTCCATCTGATAGAGTCCATACTTCCATCTGCATCCTTATTGTCTTCTGTAATATATAATTGGCTCTCTTTGTCTAACAGAGTCCACGCTTCCATCTTAGTTTTCGTCATAAGTCTTTTTCCAATTCCTCTTGATGTCTGACTTCTAAGTCTATTCATGATTGATTTGGCTTATCTTGTAGTATCTTCCACATGATTTGTATTTCATCCATTCATGTGTATTATCTAATTCATTCTTATCTTGTTGTTCTTCCATAGGTATAGTTCTTCTTGGAACACATTATCTTCCAAGAGATAGATATACAAGATATGTACAAGAAATAAGAAGAGTGTTGTTACCTTTTAGTAGAAGAAGTCTCTTCCATCCTGCTTAGTCTTCTTTGTAGGTTCCTTTTCTTCGAAAATCGATGCTTCGTGTTTCTCCTTCCTTTTTTTTAGCTCGGGACACTGATTCCTATAGTGACCGTACTTCTGGCAGTTGAAGCATTGTATTTCTGAAATATATTTTCTTTGTTTTGGCTTCCTTCTTGAATCAAACTTTCTTTTGTCCTTGAAGTTCTTGAATCTTGCTGTGAAGGCTTGATCATCGTACTTATTTTGAGGTTTCTCTTTTGCATTGGTCCTTGATTCTTCTTGAGCACAACAATTCCAAAGTTCTTCAAATGTCGGGTACTCTTTCCTTGTGTTCATGCTTGTGGAAAATGCATGCCATGTCTTGGGAAGACCATTGAGTACTATGTTCACCAATTCCTTTTCTGAAGTGATCTTTTCAATAGCTTGTAGTTGATCTCTTAACTGGGAGATCCTTACAAAGTATGATGTTATGCTATCATCATCATTCATCTTCATGTCACAGAGCTCATTCTTTAGAATCATAACTTGTCCAATGTTTCTAACTGAGAAAAGATTTGTTAGGGCATCGTACATCTTTTTTGATGAGTCAAGATGGGAGATGTAGTGTATCAAGTAGTCTTTTATGGAATCGACAATTATACTCATGGCATTGATGTCAACATCTTTGAACTTCTCCATAGTTGCAACATTTTGTGGTTCCTTCTCTTCTCCTTCTTTAAAATCTGGCTTCACGATCTTTCCTTTCACAATATCCAACACTTTATTCTTAGCAAGGATGAGTTCAATCCTTGTCTTCCATGATCTAAAGTTAGAGGCTCCATCTAGCTTGTTCTCAGACTTCATAGAGTTCGTCATGGCTTGCTTGACTTGGTCAAACACTAGATTTGACCAGAAATCCAAACTTCACGTCTTGGCCTTCTAAGAGTACTAGAAGATGTGCTGGGCTAGGGCACACTGATATATCTAGAGATTAGGTCAATATCATCACATAAGGTGCCTCGATAAGAGGTTTAGAGTTTCTGCAACTGCTTCTGCTAGTAACCCTAGCTGCAGTGCTTTTGGAAACTACTCATGCTAGTAACTCTAGCGGCAGTTCCTCAACGAGCTCAATGTGTAGTGGTTATGTTTCCTTCCAGCATTTTAGGCTAACTGAAGGGTTGTGGGCCCATAAATTGTTATAATATAGAAGATGGTGTACTCGTTTTACCATTGACTTTACCTTCGTCACCCAACCATAGGCCGAAGACTCCCTCCAAGCACCTTATCCTTGATTGAGAATTCCTCTGAAAGCAAACCCTAGGCTAGATAGCCAAACAAAGGGTAGCGCACCTCTCTCCAAGGATAGCACAACACAAAATATTGATCAGATAATCCCAAACCCTAGCCAAGAGATATTCAAGCCAATACTGAAAACTTGCTGCTGCTGCAGCTGCACCAGCAGCTCTCCTCCAAACCTGCGCACAAGACTGCAACTGTAGTGAGCACCAAACTGCAGAACTGCAATTCTGAGATGCTACAAATGAGAACCGACGCCCTGTATTTATAGTGGTTCTGCTAGTTTTGCTGGGGCCGACTTCTCCTTCTGGATAAGTGTCTTTTCAGTATAATATTATTATTTCTAGCCGACTTCTTCTCTTGGAGGCTAATAACCTAATATAAATTATCTTCTTGAGCCGACAAGGCTTCTAGGGTTATTAGCCAACTCATTAGGGTTTTTCTTACTTCCCGGAGTCTTCTATTCTCATCAGGTTCACACATGGAGGTAAATACCTCCCGCAACTACCATAATATTAACAACTGTTAAGTGTCTGTGGAATGACAGGAAAGCTGTCTTTGGTTGAATTTTTGGGCAGTGCCTTTCTCATCATTTTTTCATTTTGATTGTCCTTGCTCCTTGGGCTTGGTGTTTTGCTCCTTGATATCCTACTTGGGTTGTCTCTGTCTATACACAATAGAGTCTTTATATATCAAGTTGTTGTTCAATGCATGCATTTTCATTTTTCTTATATTGAAAATACAAAAATATTAGGCATTTTGCATTGGTTGGCATTTTGATCTTTTAAGTCTTTGTCATTTATCTTAGTGCATGTAAAGAAAGATTGCATTTTAATTTAGAATTGCAGAATTGAATTGAAAATTACATTTTTGAAAAAGCATATCATTTATCAAAAATTGAAGTTAGGACTTTGCATTGTTTTCATATTCGTTTGCTTTACTTGCTGAGTCATAACATCACTAGTTTCACAACTGCACCTTTTGAGTAGCATGGCCATTAAAATTAATGATATAATTTAAAATTGATTAGTAACGATTTTATTTTCTAGGGTGCAAAAACTAGCTTAGGATTTAGTGCCTTGGAACAGGATTTTGTGAGTAAACTTCTCCAAGGCTATTAAATCAAGATATGTGCCTGACTAAGGGAGTGGAGAACTCAATTATATACTCGGTAATATTAGGAGGCTCTGCTTACACCATAGTTAATCACGAGGTCACGAGAGGTCGGTTGAAGGGATATCCCCCCGATACCTTCTTAGCGTCAGAGATATTTATGGGGATCTATTCGTATATGGGGATCTTGCTAGTGCCCTTACCTCTGTGAGAGGCGATGCTTTCAAGGTTTTGGGATTTTCTAGATGCCCATACAGTTGACATGACGTATGAATACTCGCCTGTGTATCATTTATACATTGGTTTCTTAGTTGTTTGACTTAGATGCCACATAGGTTACTTGTAGGGGTTATTCTGCAAGTATCCTGGGTCAGATAAGGGTTGGACAACACACAACCTTTATGGAGGATTACCTCTCTGGGGGGATCTAACCGACTGGTTGTTAATCCCACAAGGGTCCTTATAACTTATTCTAATACCTTGGATATTTAGCAGGGAGTCTCAGGCCCCTCTTGGGCAAGGCATACCTACTTTAGGGAGGGAGTCCCCTTTCAGCCATGCTATCATGTTATTGTGCATATTGGCATTTTGTTTATTTATGGTGTGCTCTTTGATTATTAGTTTACCGTAGGATTTTGTATTGCATCATGAGTTTTCATTATAATGGATAGTGGAGTCCCTTGGGCTCTCTCATTTAATGCTACCTCCCCCATGAAATTCACTCATTTCATGGGGACGA
Organism: Picea engelmannii; assembly: GCA_009831015.1. Taxonomy (NCBI): domain Eukaryota; kingdom Viridiplantae; phylum Streptophyta; class Pinopsida; order Pinales; family Pinaceae; genus Picea; species Picea engelmannii. The sequence continues at coordinate 375,090 of ML782394.1, read as the reverse complement.
ATCCATATGTGTTCCATAATGGTATGAAAAATTGTGATACTCAGTCAATGCCTTGGGTCTCTAATCATTTTTCTCATGGTATGCCAGACATGTCTTCACACTTTCCATCCTTTGTCTTGTCTCCTTATGTGAATTCAAGTCTTGGGTCTGGGGGCATGATGCCTCCTTATTCTCCCTTTTCATTTGATAGGATTCATATCCCTCAAACAACTCTTACGGTAGGAACCTAGAATCTTCCTTCCTATGAATCCACTTTTCCTGGAGAAAGTGTTCAAATGGGCGGCCATTCTACTTATTACACTTCATCCACCTATCCTTCTTCCGCTATGCCGGTTCCTATGAATGATTTTCCCATGGAGGACCTTTGTTTGTCCTATGGTGTTCCATCCAGAGGGAGTCATTATTACATTATGGGCAACTCCCTTCAATAAGTTCCTTCATCTAGGGGAAACATATATACTCACATGAGTAACCCTTGTCATGTCGCTTTATCTTCGCAAGTGACTTCCTCAGTGTCGATGCCCTTACACCCCTTTATGAATCAGTATAGAGGAGGATACTATCCTGCCGAACATGGCCATGGTGTATACCAGAACTATTCTTGGCCTGCAATTTCTCAAAACCAATCTTTCCCGGAACCTTGGTCTCAAATTCCACAACCATTTGTCACCACAAGTCGAGTCACTGCAAGTCATACTGGAATTATATCACCAACCTCTGTTAGTAATGTTGGAGATTGGTCGACAACCTCTACTAGTCATGTTGAACACCAGAAACCAGCCGCTGCAAGTCATGTTGGGGACATAAATATAGTAATTTCTAGTCGAACTGCACATACATCACCAGCCTCTAATAGTCATGTTGGGGATTCATCACCAATCTCTGCCAGTCATGTTGGAGATTCATCACCAACCTATGCAAGTCATGTTGGAGATTTTCTACTAGCCTCTGCAGGTCATGATGGGAGTATGTCACCAACCATGGTAAACAACATTGGGGGCATCCATACAATTGAGAAGCCTAGATGCCTCAGACGTAAGTCCAAATTCCTTTGCAGGACTTGTGAAGGAAATCACCTTACTTGTTTGTGTCCTTCTACTACTAGGATACCAGAAACGTGGTTCTCACCTGAGGGCCCCTCGAGCTCTGAGGCTTCTGTGGTTTCCCCACATCTTTTTTCTCCTTTGATTGAAATGATAGTCATGCTGATGCAATCCTCTCCTGACCACACCCCCATTTCTGAGGGTGATTCATCTCTGAGCCTTATTATCATGCATCCTATTCAACCAACGGTTGAAAAAGTGGTTGTACCAGTGTAATATCTAATCAATCCAACTCTCCTTTTGGAGGGTGATGCATCCTTCAACCATGTTGTTAGAATTTCTGATGTTGCACCTTCTGAACAAAAGAGATTTTTTCTCTCTCTGAGTACTCTCCCTCCAGGTCCTAAAGAAGTTCCCTTTGATTAGAATGGTATTGTGGTGTATCCAATGCCTCCGCCTATGTCCTTTCAAGTAAGAGACATCATCCGATATATCACGGAGATGATAACCTCCACTAGCACTTTATCCTCCTCAACTTGGAGAGCTTTGGGTTTTCCCAAGCTTATGTCGACTATTTGTAAGATACTGACATTTCACAGCAGTCCATCACGGAAGCCTTGGCCTCCCCTATGACTTGACGCTTAGAAAATCCCAAGCGAGTCTGATTTAAGCTCTTTTCCAACTCGTCTAAAAAGAGAAAAGATTGCCGAGTGAATTGGTCCCTTTCACACTCATTAAATTGGACTTGAAAGGTCGTGAGTCTTAGTTAAGCTCTTTTCTGACTTGTTTTCAAAAAGTGAAAAGATCGTCGAGTAAATTTATCTCTTTCATACTTGTAAATTGGACTTGAAAGGATGTCTACTTGGTTCAAGTTTATCCCTTTTTCAAACCAAGTAGACTAATATTTTGAAAAAGGACATTTATTGGCGTTACGTTGTGATTGCATCTCATGCCCTTACTTGCAGTATTGAGACTATAGATGGTTTTCGCTTTGTGTTATAAATTGTTTTCCTCAACAGTTTTGCATCCTCAACCAAGCAGAGCCTCTTTTATATCCTTTGCAAATTGACACCCTATACCTAGGAGGGAACATTCCCCTGAGTGTCCATCTCCCGTATGCACCCCCTTGCATTGAGCATATGTATGCTCCATTGCTGGAACTATTTTTTCTTACTTGTGGCACTCGTTTCCTCCTCTGTATCATAACATTCATTTGACTATGAAAAACAATAAAAGGCAGGCAGGAAGGGAGTATTATCTTACATTGGCAACAGTCGTGTCACCTTTGAACAAAGAATAAAGTTATTGAGTCCACTTGTCATCATAATTTTGGGTTTAGCATGGCCTTAGGAAGGTGAGATTGTTACAAAGAGATTTTCTCCATCGACTGGTTGCTCTTCCAGTCCCTGTGGAGAACTTGATTGATGCCTCCTTCATCTCATGGTTTAATCATTGAGTCTATGCTACCAAAGTCTTCCATATGTCTCATGCTCTTGTTGAAAGTATGTCTATCAGCCTATGTTGGCCATTCCTCATAAATATTGACTTTGCATGCCGTCCATACCCTCAGTTTGTCTCAGAATCACATGATGTTGTAGTCCTATTATGCACCCTAGTCCTACTTTCCTCATTGGTAGGTAAACTTGAACCCAATAGTCAACATTTCATCATTGTTCGTTGACTAGTTGGTTTCTCTTGTGTTCGACGACAAGACATCTATTCACACATTGGGATTTGTGCTATTTCTTGGATGCCATTAGCCTTATTGGTGGTTTCCTCACCTTTGTTAGCAGTTTTCCTCATTATCTTCTATTCAGAGGGTATTTTTTGTGTATCGCTTCCACTTGGCACACACGAAAGATGCAGAGGGTCATTGGTTCATGAAAATGTTATTTATCTGATTTCCTCCAAATCATGATGATCCTTATTTGTACCTCGCGCCGAATGATGAGAGATGCCTTAATGCTCTCCTTTCAACGGGTCTCCTTCCATCGAATTCATCTCATCTATTCTAGAAACGAGACATAGAGTCATATGAGTACCTTGAGGCTTGCATTCATTAGTGGCAGGTTCTCTCACCATTGACAGTTGGAAATACATCAATGTCTCATGATTGATGGATTCTTCAAGTGTTCGACCCCGACTCCTTTATTCACACTTGTAATAATTTACTTGGTACCTTGATACCTACTTTCATCATCGGTAGGTTGTCTCACATTTGTTAACGACATACCTCAATGACTGGTAATCAAACGAAGTCTCATTGTGTTCGACCTCAACTCCTTTATTCACACGATGTAGACTTTCACCTTTGGCGGATTGTGTAGAAGACTTGAAGACATCAGTATGTGGCTGCAACTTTCCTGATTTGTTGCTTCATTTTTCATTGGACCAATACCTATTTGACTTCAGTGATCACAGGAGATCAGATTGTATTCAATTGTATCCATATATCTTCAGATTGATTTTGAGATTGGTTCTACTGGTCCTTGTTCGTGAATATGAAAAACTTTGGCATATAACCACATTTGTATTTGCCTATTCATGGCCACAAATAGTTGTTTGGTATATTTTCATATGGATCTCCAGCATAATTCAAATTGGAAGCCATGTATGCAAAGTCAATACAGATTGTAATGAGCAACTAGTTCTTCCAGTTGGTTCCCCATCACTCCACTTCTGGGATTTTATAATGTATTTCGACCATCACAGATACTCCTATGACCTCACACATTAGGGGCCACCTATTATAGTAATATTTTCCTCACACCATGCAGTCTTGTAAAGAAGGCCTTTTTCCATTTCCCCATGCATACTTTTAATCCCTTTTTGCAAATCCCAGAGCTAAAAATATAATTTTTTCCAGATATACGCACCTTGCCTACTATATATCATGTGTATATGCATGTTGCAACACCACAACCCGTGGACATCGGGAAATGTGCCCAAAATTGAAAAATAACATTGGGTTTTCATGTCACGAATGGAGATCAATGATCCTTGGAGTTCCATATACTGGAAACTTTCTGACTCAGCCCTTCAGTTCGACTTGAAGGCTATAAATGGGCCAAATCCAAGCTATGGAAAATAGGAGAAAGAATTAAACTTTGAGAGCAAAGTTACTCTAGAGGAATTATTCACTTCACATTGAGTCTACATCCCTTTATCCTTTAAGTTTGAGTATAGTGTTCATCCCCCAAGTTCTTCCCTTATTGATTGAGAACTCCATTGTGTCTCTTACATGATATTGCCTTTGGTGGAGGATTGAAGTGGTGGAGGCCCAACAAGAAGGAACTTAGTTTCTCGGTTCTGAACCATGCTGACACAAAAGTTTGTAACTTATTCACTTCTGTTGATCATATCTTAATAGAAATACTCTTTTCTCATCCAATTGATATCTTGCAAATATTTGAATTATTATTCCATGGGCGTATTTGTTATGAATGTTAATGGATTATTCTATTGAATGTGATAACATCATATATTATCACCATATGTTTGCATTTCTTGGTTTTTGAGGACTAGTTGCAGGTATATTTCTTTAGGTCAAGTGGTGAACGGTGGACTTCATCGAACGTCTCGACGAGGTATGCCTTTTATCTTGTCTTTCTAGTGTATTTGTTTATATAGCATACTTGAGAATAGAGTTGATTTCTACAGTCATTTCCTTCTATTTTGGTTTGCCTGTAGCCATAGAGATATTTTCCTCATAACAACTACTTAGGTAATGAGGTTCTGTTTCCTTGACATGTCATTCCAAAACCCTACTTGCCTTTTTCTTTATAGATTTAACCATTTTTTGGATTTTGACACTTGATTTTCTAATTCATTTCATAAGATATGAATTCATTGCATATGACTTGGGGTGATGACCTTTTAGTGAGGGTTATTCTTCTTTCATTTTCTTGGTTTTTAATACATTTCTTTTCTTCTTTGTTTCTTTCCTCGATATTTTGAATTGGGGATTTTTCTCTTTCTATGTCATTATTTTTTGTAAAGTTGCCTCAACATCAAGCTTTCTATCCCCTTGTTCTCATGGGATTACGAGGGACAGACATTTTTGGGATAAATGTAACACCCAAGACAAAATAAAGGACAAAAGATAGATGACAAATGGAATATGTCATTTATGATAAGGGATATGGACATGTTACCCCCATTAATACCCCCTAGTAGTAAAACGTTGCCCAACCAAGAAAACACTTGAATAGAAAATCATAATGACCACCAAGGTGAGAGAAGGAAAAAAACATAACTCCAAAGAATCATTATTAATTATCCAAATCAACCCTTGACCACCATTTTCATGTCTTAAGTACTAACATTATCACTCCACATGAAATGTCATAACAATGTACCTGAGTACGTAAATGAATCATGTCATATTTGTGAGCTAAGATGAGCATGTAATTGAAGGAAAATGTGGGATACTTTCTATGGATAATATGCAATAGCATCATCATATATGTTGTTTGAAATTTGGATCATGGAGAAAACATTATCCTCTAGTTACCCCTAGAATTGGGGGGTAACATCTAGCTCCAACATGGGGACATGTGATCACTGCAGACCACATGAGAACCTAATAAATATATAGAACTCCAAGACCCGGAGTCTTCATCAAACTAAAAAATCCTACTACATTCTGACATAAAACCATCGGTAAATATAAGTAGGGGGATATGATCCCCCTAGTATATGTAAAGTAAAAACTAGAGACATAAAAAACATGAAGTTAATTTCTTTTCTCTTTTTTATGTATAGAGTAAAGAAAATTTTCAACTAACCGTAAGTGCATATGATCAAGAAATAAATTAAATCAAGTAAATATGAAAACACAATCAAGAGGAATAAAATAAAACATGACCTACAACTATCCTACCTAATGCTACAGGACAATGTGAGTGCTAGGTATAATCATACAACCAATGAAACCATCCTGGCAACACATGGAGGTCAAAATTTCTACCCCTGTGCTTATTTATGAACCAAACAAGGATATATCAATCATAAAATTGTCAAGGGATGGTACAAATACTACACCATGAAAACATATAGAATCCAACTCAAGAGGATGGGAAAAAGAAACAAAAGCATGCCAATATTGGCATGTGCATTCACAAGATTTCTCTATCCATCTTTGGATGGGGTTGTAATATGATAATGATGACTCATCCTTGCTCGAAGAAAATCCTTCAAGAAGCAACCCTCACATATCATAAGGCTTATTCACACACTTCGAGATATAGCCACCTTGGATTTCATGTACAATGTAACTTCCCAATACTTGAGATGGAATCATTAAAAATCTAAAAGATACCTCATGATTTCCTAAAAAAGAAGTGGATGAAAAATGGGGTGTAAATTCATATATCGAAAAAACAAAATTGCTCCCAACTTAGTTCTTGTTCCCCTTCTATATGTGGTTGAAAATCCCCGCAACAAACCTTAAGTTGAAAACACTTTTTCGCCGTAGATAATTTAGCACCAAAAATATAATTCCCAACTATATCTCTAATGATATATTGAGGAGAAGAAGAAGAAGAAAAAGATGGCTAGACATTTCTTCTATGAAATTCTTGGTTCCCTAGGAAAATCATAGCCCTATAAGAGTGCTCTAATGTTGATTTCACACATGAATGTTCATCAAAATATGAGCTTAGGGGTGGCTCAAAAGTTTCTTCACTCTTTGTTACACATCAAAATTACTTACTTCAATAATGACCTATTGTCGTCATTACAAGCGTCACATTTTGGCCACAAGTGTTGCAAGTGTCGCAGACATCATGCAGTCATCTTTCCCATGTCGTGTCTTGAATGACATCACAAAGAACACTTGACAACACCCTCAGAGATTGGTTTAAGAAGAATAAATCATTCGATGAAGAGTACAAAGATTTTTCCATGAAAAAAACCCCTTAAAAATGAATTTTGAAGGCCAACACTCCCCTACCCACTGTCAGGGAGTGCCAATGATCCTTGAACTTCTTTTGGGGAGAGTTCCAACACTCTGTGCCCCATTCTGGGGCAACAATGGGATATTTGAGGAAATCTTGGGATGTTGAGGAAAATTAGGGAAAAATCCCCCTCATCCCTGGAGTTGGTTGGATTCGAATCTGAGGTCAAGGCTGGATCTTAGGGAAGATCCACAACTAACGGAGAAGGATCCTCAACCTATCCCAATAATCTCTAAGGTGGTTGGGTCTCTCCAAGATTATATAAGGAGGCGTTCTCATGGTGAAATGGATGGAGTTTTAGAGATACCAAACTTATGATCTCATTAGAAGTGGTATTGTAAAGCATAGTCATTTTGGTTGTGGATCATTTGAGCAAGGGGTTGGACAAGGAGAGCTTGGTGAGGCTACTGCATCTACATCAAAGGTCTGTAAGTATCTATATAAAAGTTATCATTAATACATGTGCTTGGCCTATTTCCTTCAAGATTGTGTATGCCTACATGAACTTGTCTTTAATGGATAGATCTAGTTTCAAACTAATTGTAGTAGAATAGGAAGCATGTTTTGTCGTTGATTGGATTGCAGGACCCGTTGAAGAGCTTGTGGATCAGAGCTTGACTTGGAACTGGGAGAGGACAAACATTGTAAAAAGTTACATATTCTTCCTCTTCTCTATATATTAGTTTAGATATGTTTAAAGGGATGCCAGTGACCAAAGTTAGCACCTTTCTGTCTTGGTTATAGGGGTCTAGATCCAAGAGGAAGTTCACCTGTCCGCAGGGGGATTTTCCTGTAACAGAAATTGGCGACTCCATTGGGGAGGGAAGCTTTCAGTTTTGGTTTCCTTCCTTGGTGTTGTTTTTGGCATTTTCTCACCTTTATATCTTATTCATGTTGTGTTTCTGAATCTTAGATGTGTTGTTGGATCTTGGATTCATCCCATACACACTCAATTTCTGGATTTTCCTGAGTTTTTGTTTTTTTATTTCTGGGCAAGTTTTTGAGTTCTGAGAGCCCAATGCTCCCCTGCCTATACCACCAGAGCACTAGAACTCCCTTGTAGGCTCCCACAGAGCGCTGCAACGCTTTGGTACCCTTGACACCAGAGTGTTGGTCTTTTTCTCTTAAAAAAACTTTTGGGAGTTGATCTATGAGTCTACTTTTTGTTGATTCATCTGCTCAGGGTTAATACCATCTCAGTGGGTCCTTGTTTTGGCCTCCAACATCTTGATTTCTAAGATTTTATTATTATTTGTTTGGAATTTTGACCATTTTATCCCTTACTTTGAGTTACTCTTCTTCTTTGAAGATTTAGAGTCAATTTACTGTTTTCTTCTCATTTATCTGACTAAATGAAAGCTATTGTAAGGAAATTCAAAGGTCTATCCATTGTTCCATTTGATATTTGAGGTAATTTTTCCCAAGAAATTCCTCTTGTATTTAATTATATTTTCCCACCTTTTAGATCACTTTTACTATTTGTTCATCATCCATTAGCCTTCTCCTACCTTCACTAGCAATTTCACCAATTTTTATGCATTTTGGGTGAGTTTTTCTTCATTAGTTTTGACTATTTTTTGAATTTATGGGTGGATAAACGCCCCCATGTAGGCCATATCAGAGCGCTAGCACTCCCCTACAATGATTTAGGGAGAAATACATCACTCTGTACCCTTGAGACAGGGAGAACTTGTCTCCTTTTTGGAGGAGTTTTTCCCTTTTCTACTCAGATTTTCTCAACTTGTTTTGTGGAAGTATTTACCTAGAATTTGTGATTGGTTTGTGAAGTTATTTAGGTTGGTATTTGGTTCTTATCACCCTTTATTGTCTTTATTGGAGCTTGAAACATTTTTCGAAATGTGAAATTTCCCTTTCTAGCTGCTTGTTTTGTCGGGACAATTTGAGTGATTTCCCTTTCTCCTTGTTTTTTCTTGGATTCTTCTCTGCATCTTCTTGTACTGAATGAATGTTTGTCAATTTTTGAATCCTTGATTGAGTTCTTGTTAGAACAAGTTTCTACTTGTTTTCTTTTAGTTCTCATTTCTTTGAGTGCATGCTTTGTTTGAAACCTTTGTCCCTTCGTGTCTTTTGCATCTACATATGACTCTTTCTTCTAATTGAAAGTTGTGGAGCATTGAAGGATTTGTATTTATTTTCTTTATACATTAGAATCAAAAAAAGAATATAGATTCATTATTTCTTTTGGGTAGTGATACTAGCTTGCATTTGAAGTAGCGGAATTGCATGGTTTTTGGCATTTTGAAACATTTTGCATCTGGAATGATAAACATTTTCTCCTTCTCGTAATATAGCTTTCATCAAAGTGAAATGTTTGCATTCTCATTTATTTGAATTGTTTAGAGTCGGTCAAAACATCATTTAGTCCATGCCATTTTCCTCTTGAGTAAACAACAACCTTAAAATCAAGCGCTAAACTAAAATTTATCAGACATTTTTACATTTTTCTGTTAGCAAACCTACATTAGATTAAGGTGTAGGGATTTGGAATAGGTTGAAAGAATAAATTTCCAAAGATGTCAAACATACTTAGCATCTTGCGATAGGGAGAGAAAATCCAATTTTCGTATAAGATTACTGGGATCCCCCTCTCACAGAGGGGTTACATACGAGGTCACGTTCAAAAGAGTTTCAGAGATTATCCCTCCGTGGTTCAACCGTTCATAGTAGTTAGATCGTATATTGGGAGTTATTCTTGAGGCTCAATTGTCTTCATTTGGTATTGGTGCTTCGTGAACTCCGAATCTTTTCGGGGTCCTCTGGAGTTCTAACGGTCCACTTGTCGTCAGTTCTCTTGAAGGATTTCAGACATTTTATCCTGCCCATACGTTCAGACTAGACTGCCGAATGTACCCGCCCAGGGGATGAATAGGAGTTGGTGACCTTAGTAGCCATAATACTCAGGGTTTTTACACGAGGTGACAATGAAGGGAAGTCTCACTGTACCTAGAACAGACGTTGGTCAAACTCACTCGAGATCCTTGGAGGGTAAATCCACAATTACAACATGGAAGATTGCTCCAAGGTGTAATTTTGTTAAGCAGGTCGCCAACGTAACTGATCCACCCACTCTATCCCCACCCCTTCCTATATTTATCTCGCGACGTTGGATTTCATCACCAACTAGTGGTTTCATTGTGGGAAGTTTTGTTTGATTGTTTTCTTCTTAGATTCATAACTTGTGTTGTTTGTTTTACTTATTGGAACTTAGTTCGAGTTAGTTTTAATGGCATCAACTCCTGGGAGTACCAATGGAGGAACCTCTTGTCTCGGGGAACCTTTCACTTTTCCTTCTTCTGGAAACATTGGTCCTCCGTACATTGCCACACTGAGTCTTCCGGGACTAACCATCGGATTACCGGTTTGGTTGTTCCCCACTCCGATGATCTTGAATATTCCTAGTGCTTCAACTGCACCTAATACTTCAGATGTAAGTACACCACCCACACATCAACCTCATGTCTACTTTTCACCTTCTTCACCCATTAAGTCTCCTTCCCTTTCTCCTTCTTCACCTAGTGAAATCTCTAAAGCGAGTAGCTAGGTTGATAAGAACAAGAATAAATAGAAAGAGAAGAAGAAGAAGAACCTGAAAAGGACCAAGACTCCAACCATATCAAATGTTATATCCAAGAAACCAACTACTGTTAATAGTATTGGGAGTGTTGATGAGGTCAACAATATTAAAATGAAGAATCTGAAACCCAAATTCCCTTGCAGTCTTTGTAAGGGTGACCACTTTCTGAGGGATTTCCCTGATCTTCCTGTTATAACCCTAATTTTCACCAGACATGCTTACCTGGCATCAAGCCATCTCAGATTCCCTCTTTGCCAAAACATTGTTGAACAACTCTTCTTAAAAACCTCTTTTATAAAGGCCCATGCGCCCTGCTACATTACTGCACGCGTGTACACACTAGCTAACCCAAGACAACGCACGTGTACCTACAAAAGCATGAAAAAATGAAAGTTGTTGACGGAACACACAACTTTGAGTAAGTTAAATAAACCTTTAGGCCATGCATGGTCAGAAATTCAACCAAATACCTAGCTTCTTCTAGCCTATAAAAGAAGGGTTAGGGGTCCCATTTGGAAGAGGAGAATCATAGTAAAGCAACTATACCCGATTGTGCATTCCCTTTGTCCCAACCCTTTAGCCATCCTTGTGAAAAGAGAAATATAGATCAAATAAGTTGGAGGACAATTGAAGAGGAGCCCAGGACCAGGTTCGCAGAATAGTGGTCAGCTTCATCATTGTAAGTTGATTTGTTGAAGTTAATAATAAAGAAGTACATTTCTCATCCCACCATATGAGGTTTTCATAGTTTATTGCATATATATTGATTGAATCTCTAACCCATTAATCTGTAGATCAAATGCATGTGGAGTTCTTTGTTTGTCTTATGTGAATGCAGGTCAGCCTTGTGAGGAGAGCTGCTATCAAAGAGCGATCAAGCATGAAGAAGGTGTTGAAATTACTAAGACAACTGAGAGGGGGGGCGGGTGAATCAATTGTTATTGATCTTAAACAATTTTAAGTCTATTAAAACATTATTAATCTTTCTTCAAGTGATCATCAACAATATACAACATATGGAAAGTAAAAGTAAAGAGCATCAGTCACACATAAGGTATACACAGAGACAGATTTTCACGAGGAAACCCATAAAGGGAGAAAACCTCTTCTTCTTCAAAATGATAGGCAGTCTTTTAAGTTCTGTACATCATCTGTAATTGAGCACCAACTCAATGTGAGGCTGCTACCTCTGTTTTACAAGCTACAACTTGTTTGAGAGCACCAACTCTCTGATTTCTCTAGCACCCACTAGAAGGAAGCACCAACTCCCTTAATGTTCCAGCACCAACTGGATGGAAGCACCAACTTCCAGTTACATAGGATCCAACCTGTATAACAGAGAACACTTGTTCTCCCTTGCACCACCCTGCCACCCTGGTTTCTCTGGCTGCAACCAGATGGAAGCTACAACTTCCTGTGTTCAAGCTCTCACTTGAACCTCTAAGGACAATAGTCCTCCCAAGCACCTCCCAACCTCACTAGAATATGAATGAATAAATAAATAAACAGCCAACTACACAGATACATCAATTCTTACCAATCTTTCTTTGTTCTGTAAATATGGTCATCTTCTAACTGTTCTGCAATTCAATTCTTCCTCTATCTGTTCAACAGATCTGCTCTGCATCAACTTCTTCTGTCATTCTGCCCAGCTTCAAGTTTTCTTCATAATCAGTTACTCTCCCATGAGTTTCATCTCACACTGTGCATATTCTCCATCTCACTCTACGCTATTTGATTTTCCATTTCTTACAGTTTTATTCATTTCTCCTACAGAACGACCAACCTCACGCTGTCTATCTCATTTTCTTTTATACACACCCATGCTGATTCAACTTCCCATATCCTTCGACAAAAGGAGGACAACTGTCTCAACAACTGAAACGCTAACTAATTGGCAATCATGAGTCTGTTTCGCTAACGAATTCGAAACTGAGGAGTTAACTGTGAGAGAGAACAGTAACCCTCCGATCAACACTTGATCTGATGGTTCAGATCATTCTGCGATTTCACATATTGTGATTTTGACATTCCTGATGTTCAATGTTCTTGTCACTTCCAAATCCCGATCCACGAAACTTCATAAAGAAGTCGTATCAACGGTCCAGATCACATCTTGATCTGATGGTTCAGATTCAGTCAAGATTTCACACATCGCGATTTTGACACTCTTGACGTTCAGTGTTTTTGTCACTTACAAATCCCGATCCATGAACCTCCATAAAGAAGTCGTGTCAATGGTCCAGATCACATCTTGATCTGACGATTGCAATTATGTCGCGATTTCGCATATCGCGATATCGAGATTCTTGTGGATGATATTACTTGACATCTCCAACTCTCGATCCCCGAAACTCCGACATGGACTGGAATCAGCGGTCCAGATTTGATCTTGATTCAACGGCTACGATTTAATTGCGATTTCACATATCGCGATTTTGGCATTCTTGTTGCATTGTTCTCCATGTCGCGATTCGCTAAACTCCGATATGGAGTTAGATTAACGGTCCATATCTGATCTTTATTTAACGACTGTGATTAAATCGCAATTTCACATATCGCAATTTCAACATTCTTGTTGCATTGTTCTCCATGTCGCTATTCGCAAAACTCCGATATGGAGTTAGATCAACGGTCCAGATCTGATCTTCATTTAATAGCTGCGATTGAATCGTGATTCTGCATATCGCGATTTCAGAATTTTGTACACCCACTTCTCCTTGTACTTTAAAGAATGTGCAGGTTCTCCTTGATCCAACGATGGTCGGGTCCTGCACTTGGATCTAATGTCTTAGATCTATCCTCCTCTTCAGCGCTCTTCTTGTCTGCATTCAGATCTGATGACCCTCATTCTTTCAGGAATTTTGAATGGGATCCAACGATCAGAAATGATTCTAAAGCTTTACGGGCCTTCGATCATTCGATCAATATTGTGTTATCTTCGATCATTCGATCTTCCTGATCTTATCTTCTGTTTGCCTATTTGTTACAAACTTCCTGTACTCATGCTACTTGCCATCAATGACAAGCATTCAATGTCTGTTAAATATTTTCCATTCGCTGTCTGTTAAATATTTTCCAACAATCTCCCCCTTTGGTATTGATGGCAACACAAGCACCCACATGCACATGCATTCGGACTCGACTCTCCTCTCGAACTCTTTTCTCCCCCTTTGACATCAATGTCAAAGAAGAAACATTCTTCCCCTGATCTTGTTGCAAGACATACTCCCCCTATCGACTGTAAGCATCTTGGAAATACACCAGATATTCAATAAGTACTCCCCCTGACTAGATGAACGGATTAGGCACAAGAAATTATAACCCCCAATTTTTGACGAAGATATCCAAAAGGGGTCGCTGCTAATGGTTTAGTAAAGATATCAGCTATCTGTTCTTTGGAAGGAATATAATTCAACTGAACAATTTTGTTTGTAACTTGTTCTCTGAGAAAATGGTACTTTATTGGAATATGCTTAGTCTTGGAATGAAGAACAGGATTCTTGGAGACACTAATGGCACTGGTGTTATCACAATGAATTGGAATAGGATCAGTGTAAGTTACCTTCAGATCTACAAGAGTTCGTATCATCCATAAAATTTGTGTGCAACAAGTAGCTGCAACAATGTATTCTGCCTCTGTAGTGGATAATGAAATGGATCCTTTCTTTTTACTAAGCCATGCAACTAATGAGTCACCCAGAAAGAATGCTCCTCCACTGGTGCTTTTTCTCTCATCAACACAGTTTGCCTAGTCTGCATCTGAATAAGAAGTTAACTGGAAATTCTGATTTCTAGGATACCACAGACCATAAGTCATTGTTCCCTTCAAGTATTTAAATATCCTTTTGATAGCTACCAAATGACCTTGTTTCGGAGCAGACTTAAAACGACCTACCATTCCAACAACTTGCATTATATCAGGATGGGATGTTGTGATGTACAGAAGACTGTCTATCATAGAGAAATATGTCCTTTGATCAACATCATGCGAGATATCATCTTTACTCAGCTTGCAACCAACCACCATAGGTGTGCTAACTGTAGACGAATCTTCCATCTGAAATTTCTTCAACATTTCTTTCAAATATTTTCCTTGAGAAATAAAAATTCCTGCAGAGCTTTGTTTTCCTTGTAAGCCAAGAAAATATGACAGTTCTCCTATCATGGACATTTCAAATTTTGTTTGCATAGATAAAGCAAACCATTGGATAGATGATTCATTAGTACAGCAAAAAATAATATCATCTACATAAACCAAAACAACAAGTAAATTATCACCTTCAGACTTAATGTAAAGGTTACTGTCAACAGTACCTTTCTTGAACCCTTTTTCTTGTAAAACTTTGTCCAGTCTATAATACCAAGCTCGTGGTGCTTGTTTTAGTCCATATAAGGCCTTCTTCAGCTTACAAACATAATTAGGATTATCTGTCAAAGAGAATCCTTCAGGTTTCTCCATATATACTTCTTCCTCTAGATCTCCATTAAGAAATGTTG
>ML782394.1:301965-352940 GCA_009831015.1 Picea engelmannii | reverse complement strand
CTTGTTCTCCCTTGCACCACCCTGCCACCCTGGTTTCTCTGGCTGCAACCAGATGGAAGCTACAACTTCCTGTGTTCAAGCTCTCACTTGAACCTCTGAGGACAAAAGTCCTCCCGAGCACCTCCCAACCTCCCTAGAATATGAATGAATAAATAAATAAACAATCAACTACACAGATACATCAATTCTTACCAATCTTTCTTTGTTCTGTAAATCTGGTCATCTTCTAACTGTTTTGCAATTCATTTCTTCCTCTATCTGTTCAGCAGGTCTACTCTGCATCAATTTCTTCTGTCATTCTACCCAGCTTCAAGTTTTCTTCATCATCAGTTACTCTCCCCTGAGTTTCATCTCACACTGTGCATATTCTCCATCTCACTCTGCGCTATCTGATTTTCCCTTTCTTACAGTTTTATTCATTTCTCCTACAGAACGACCAGCCTCACGCTGTCTGTCTCATTTTCTTTTATACACACCCACGACAGTTCAACTTTCCATCTCCTTCGGCAAAAGGAGGACAACTGTCTCAGCAAATGAAATGCCAACTAATCAGAAATCATGAGTCTGTTTCGCTAATGAATTTGAAACTGAGGAGTTAACTGTGAGAGAGAATAGTAAAACTCTGATCAACACTTGATCTGATGGTTCAGATCATTCCGCGATTTTGACATTCCTGATGTTCAATGTTCTTGTCACTTCCAAATCCCGATCCACGAAACTTCATAAAGAAGTCGGATCAACGGTCCAGATCACATCTTGATCTAACGGTTCAGATTCAGTCGAGATTTCACACATTGCGATTTCGACACTCTTGACGTTCAGTGTTTTTGTCACTTACAAATCCCAATCCATGAACCTCCGTAAAGAAGTCGTGTCAATGGTCCAAATCACATATTGATCTGACGGTTTCAATTACGTCGTGATTTCGCATATCGCGATATCGGGATTCTTGTGGATGATATTACTTGACATCTCCAACTCTCGATCCCCGAAACTTCGACATGGACTGGAATTAGTGGTCCAGATTTGATCTTGATTCAATGACTGCGATTTAATCGCGATTTCGCATATTGCTATTTTGGCATTCTTGTTGCATTGTTCTCCATGTCGCGATTCGCGAAACTCCGATATGGAGTTAGATTAACGGTCCATATCTGATCTTGATTTAACGGCTACGATTAAATCACAATTTCACATATCGCGATTTTGGCGTTCTTGTTGCATTGTTCTCCATGTCACGATTCGCGAAACTCTGATATGGAGTTAGATCAATGGTCCAGATCTGATCTTGATTTAATGGCTGCGATTGAATCGCGATTCTGCATATCGCGATTTCAGAATTTTGTACGCCCACTTCTCCTTGTACTTTAAAGAATGTGCAGGTTCTCCTTGATCCAACGATGGTCGGGTCCTGCGCTTAGATCTAACGTCTTAGATCTGTCCTCCTCTTCAGCACTCTTCTTGTCTACATTCAGATCTGACGACCCTCGTTCTTTCGGGAATTTTGAATGGGATCCAACAATCAAAAATTCTTCTCAAACTTTACGGGCCTTCGATCATTCGATCAATATTGCGTTATCTTCGATCATTCGATCTTCCTGATCTTATCTTCTGTTTACCTATCTGTTACAAACTTCATGTACTCATGCTACTTGCCATCAATGAAAGCATTTGATGTCTGTTAAATATTTTCCATTCGTTATCTGTTAAATATTTTCCAATAGAAGGATCGATATCAAATGCCCGAAATAAGGTATTCTCACTTGATCTTCTTAACTATGTATTTTCTTAAGAATAATGGGGATTAGGTCCGGGACGACGGTAGAAAGTAGGATGCTTTAGGTCTTTTCTGCATGCATAATAAAACCCTAAGTGTTATTCCGTAGAGGGATTTCCCACTCATAACACTTCCCAAGGTCTTAGAAATGTGGTCCTCCACATCATCGGCCTCTGCTAGACATGCTGGTGACACCCCATCAACTAGTGACGTTAAGGTTGGTGAGAAGAAGATAACTATCAAGTTTCCTTGCATGTTATGTGAAGGTGATCATTATTCTCACCTTTTTCCTCGTATGGATGAGGCTTCCTCTCTTTTGGGAAAGATTCAACTTCCAACTGGTTATCATAAGATTTCCCCCAACCTATCGTTAGATGATGGAATGGTCAATTCAGTTCCATACCCGGTTAGTCCGGTTGATCAGGTGGACAATATAGTTTCACTCTTTGTTGAACCACTAACCAAAGTAGTTTATCCAGTTCCGTCATCAATCAGTCCCACTTTTCATCTGAAAAGTGAAACCCAAGTGACTTCTCCAGTCCCTTCTTTACTTAGTCCCACCCTTCATCTGAAGAGTACCAACGTGGTCAATCCCACTCCTCCTCCGATGAGTGCCAAAGTGGTTTCTCCACTCCCTTCATCGGTTAGTCTGGTTGATAATGTCATCAATATGGTCACGTACTTAGTCAAACTAGTTGACAAAATGGTTGATCCGATCCCATCTTCGGTCGGTCCCGCTCTCCCATTAGAGAGTGCAACCCAAGTGGTTGATCTGTTTCCACCCGTCGAACCCATTCTCCCCTTGGAGAATGAAACCCAAGTGGTCGATTTGATGTCATTATCAATCAATCCTACTCTCCCTCTAGAGAGTAAACCTGATTCTGCCCATGTTTTTCTCGTTGATACAGAATCTACCATGCTGGGGGGCATTCCTCCTCCTGCGAAACCCCCTCTAAGTAATGAGGCCATCCTTTTTGATTGGGGTGTGATAACTGGACCTCGTCTTCCCTCTTACATTCCTTTCAATATTATTGTACAGTTTTGCGGTCGGGACGTTCCTCATGTGTTGATAGATGAAGGTTTGTTCGTTAGTATTTTGTCCTCTATTGCTTGGAAAGATTTGGGTTATCCTCAGCTTGTGCTGATTACCTAGACTCTGTTCGCTTTTAACCAAAGAACCGGTCATCCTTTAGGGATCCTTCCTCAGTTTCCTGTAACTTTGGGAGGGAAAACTGTCTTTATTGATGTTATCGTAGTCCAGGACCCCTTGGATTTCGATTTACTCCTTGGGCGATTTTATTTCTATGCCATGAAATACATTTTGTTCACTCTCTTTTGTGTGATATATTTCCCTCACGATGCAAGAATTGTGACTATTGATCAACTTTCGTTCATTGGCCCTGACTTGACCATTAACCCAATGACCTTCCTAAACGGGTATTATATGCAGTCGGTATCACCCCTACCATAGGTCAATTATGTGGCATTGTCTCCCATGACTTCAACTTTCGATGACTTAGATTCGATAGTTGACATGGTGATCTCTTCGGTAAGGATATTGGAGCATGATCTCCTTACCCCTATCACAACCCTCGACGTGTGTTACTTCCAGAGCATTGTTCTTCCATCAAGTGAAAATCTCTTAGAAGCCATGGCCGAGTTTTTCCCCTTGACATGGTTTCCTTCCAGAGCATTATCCTCTTGGAAACCATGATCAAGAAAAAGTCACGATCATATTTTCTCTTCTCTGTGGCAAGCACGTTAAAAAATGAAACAGAGGCTATGAGCATATTTTTCCTCTTTGTAACAAGCTCGTTAAAAAATGAAACATAAATCTAGGAATTGAACCTGAAGCCTTGAGCATAGTTCTTTTCCTATGTCAAGATCATTAAAAAATGAAACAATCACCTCTCATACCAAGTCAAGTCTTTCGTTAGGTCTCATTTTTGAAACTTCATTTCATCCACCTATATCCTTTTTCTCCATCTAGTACATAAATGGGTGACAACCTCAAATTCAGTGAATGAATTGAATCTTGGGAGGCATGTCTCCATCCTTTGATTATCTTTCTGGATTTATTCCACTAGCTTTTCAAGCTAGGGGTAGAGTACCAACCATCCATGGGTATCCCAACCTTTGGAAATTACGTTGGGAATTTACAATCATAGTTTAATTTTATTTCAAGCTTGTTTCAAAATGAAACCAATACCAAGCTTAGTATTTTCTCTTTCTCATGATCGTAAAATACATGAGAATGTAAGCGAGTAGACTTTTATCACTTTTTCGGACTCATAAAGGTTATAGGAAAAAGGAACCCCCTAAAGTCTCATTTAAGCTCTTTTCATACTCTCTAAACATGAAAATATTGTCGAGTGATCTTGCTTCCTTCCCCACTCGTTAAAAGGTTTGAAAGGGTGTATTTAGAGTGATAATTTATCTCTTTTTCGTCCTTGCGAGACTAATATTACAAAAAAGGACAACAATGGAGTTGTCTTTAAGTTATTTTCAGACTCTCTAAACATGAAAAATCACCGAGTTTACCTTCTCTGGACTCGTTAAAAATATACATTGAAGGGCCCATACGGGACTGAACCCTTACTTCTTCTATTTTGTTAAACAAAGGAAGAGGCACTTACCAAAGGTGAGTTTTATCGAGCATGTGTTATCCTCCTCGAGCTCGTTAAATTAAAAAGAGGTACTCATCTATCTGGATGGGGGGGAAATTTGAAGGAAGCAAGCCAAGCAATTTTTGAAAACATCACCAGTCACTCTTACAGTCGCCCTTGAGCACGACACTTTGTATTTTCATACATTTTAATCTATTGAACCTTAGCATTGAACCAATCCTCTTAGCTTCTTTACTCCTTTGGGTCACCTGATGAAATTCACAGTGTCCATTACATCATCATGTTTTGGTCCATGTCATGTTTCTGTTGTTTTGTCTCAGTGTTCAAGGGAAGTATCTGCCTCAAGAGTCAACCATCACAAATATCTTGTTTCAATACCCGTGTCAGTCCATGTTCATTTTATCTACCAATTTACATCTATGTGTCAGTTTCATGTCGTTGATGGGCGATACATCAAGGTCCTCCTTCGACGAGCTTGTTCCTGTCAACTTCAACACATTATCAAGGAATTAGACTTAGAAACTAGTTAGTACCTTGGGACCTGCATGCCTCAATGGTAGACCTCCTTGCTTCTGACAGTGGGTTTACATCATTGACCTCTGATCAAATGATTCCACGGATGTTCGACTTCAGCTCATCTATTCACATTCGTTGGAATGTACTAGGGTACCTTGGGAATCATTGACATCAATGGTGATTTCCCTCACACTTGTTAACGGTTTATCTCATTGTCCGGTAATCAAGTGGTTTCTTCCATGTTCGACATCAGGACATATATTCAGATGGTTAGATTCATACTACATCAGGATCAGTAAGAAGACCCTGGGTTGAATAATCACTCTGATATGTACTTTACCCAGGTTGTGACGGAGTTTCTCTTGAATACTGACACATATACTGTCACATAGATCCACTTTGTATTGGTTCGTGGCTATGTCATGTCGTATCGTAGATCCACTTTGTATTTTTCATGGCTATGATTAGTTCATGTCATGGAAGTATAGATCCAGATTTTATCTTAGGTGGCTATACATTTATTTTAATACAATTATGGATCCATAGTGTATTTTATGGCGGCCATACCTTGCAAGTATTTATCACCCAAGAATAGGTATGTCTTCCTTGGGTTTGAAACATATCATAACATTTGTCTGATGGTTGTATGCAGCTTCTACCAGGTTCTCTAAGTTCATACCCTTGCTCGAAAAATTCTACAAGGTACTCTAGTCATCATTTTCCGTCTTCTAACTTCGCACTTTGGGGGGAAATCTGTTACACATCAAAATTACTCACTTCAATAATGACCTATTGTCGTCATTACAAGAGTCGCAAGTGTTTCATTTTGGCCACAAGTGTTGAAAATTTCCTAGACATCATACAATCATCTTTCCCATGTCGTGTCTCGAATGACATCACAAGGAACACTTGAAAACATCCTCAGAGACTGGTTTAAGAAGAAGAAATCATTTAATGAAGAGTACAAAGCTTTTGCCATGAAAAAAACCACTTAAAAATGAATTTTGAAGGCCAGTGCTCCCCTACCCACTGTCAAGGAGTGCCAATGCTCCTTGACCTTCTTTGGGGGAGAGTTCCAACACTCTGTGCCCCATTCTGGGGGAGTGTTGGGCTGTTTGAGGAAATCTTGGGTTGTTGAGGAAAATCAGGGAAAAATCCCCCTCATCTCTGGAGTTGGTTGGATTCGAATCTAAGGTCAAGGTTGGATCTTAGGGAAGATTCATAACTGATGGAGAAGAATCCTCAACTTATCCCAAGAATATCTAAGGTGATTGAGTCTCTCCATGCTTATATAAGTAGGCATGCTGATGGTGAAATGGATGGAGTTTTAGAGATACCAAACTTATGATCTCATGATAAGTGGTATTGTAAAGACATTGAAGGCATCAAAATTATGATCTCATAAGGGAGATAATCAATGAAGCATAATCATTTTGTTTGTGGATCATTTGAGCAAGGGGCTGGACAAGGAGAGCTTGGTGAGGCTACTGCATCTACATCAAAGTTTTGTAAGCATCTCTATCGAAGTTCTCATTAGTACATGTGTTTGTCTTGTTTCCTTCAAGATTGTGTATGCCTACATGAACTTGTCTTTAATGGATAGATCTAGTTTCAAAATAATCGTAGTAGAATAGGAAGCATGTTTTGTCTTTGATTGGATTGGAGGACCTGTTGAAGAGCTTGTGGATCATAGCTCAACTTGGAACTGGGTGAGGACAAACATCGTATAAAGGTACGTCTTCTTCCTCTTATCTATAGATTAGTTTAGCTAGGTTTAAAGGGATGTCAGCGACCAAAGTTATCACCTTTCTATCTTAGTTATAGGGGTCTAGATCCAAGAGGAAGTTCACCTGTCCGCAGGAGGATTTTCCTGTACCACTCTTACCATCATAAAATATCTCCAAGTGCTCAAAAGGACATGTATCATTACTCATAGTACATGGCTGAAAATTACCATGAGAATGATGTAATTAGCAATCCTTAGATGGTTGAAACAAATATGTGAATATATCCTCTTCATGTTTCCAAAATATGCATTGTTAGTATACATATATGGTTGTTCCAAAGTCAACAATTTTGCACTCTTGACTCTAGAATCGTCATCAATATCATAAATGGGATCCCCATAAAATTAAAAACAACTTATATCCCATATATGTATTCTAATATGTAGAAAATAATCGATATTCTCATTATGTTCTTTATCAAATGAAAACTCTACCAAATTCAAGCGTTTTTCTGGAAAAATATTCACTTTCCAAATCATCAAAGGATGCATCACATAAGTTAAAATCCTGGAAAGGAGTACGAGTTACAATACCCTTATATTCGTGACGATGGATGCTCTCTTCAATAAGGTATTCATATTGGCCTTGATCTTCAACATGATGTCCTTTTTCCAAGTATTTGTCTTCTTCAATGGATTCATGAGGATGATCACACTATTTCCTTCTAGTTATTTCCATTTTGGAGCATTTATGTGATTTTTAATAAGTTTCTTAAGAAACATTTTGACAAAAGATTCTATTTTTGACATTGTTATATGACATTAATCATATTACTCGATGTTTCAAAGACATCCACTGAACATGAGGTACACATTTTGACCTAGAATATAGGAATATGTTTCTCCCTACAACACCATCTTGCATAATAAAACATTCATTCTTTTTTCACCAAGCCTTAGGTTTGATCCCATTAGGTTGTGACATTATCCATTCTCTTTTTGCACATCGTAACTTTCACAGTAGTTCCTACCCTCAATGGGAACCCTAGTTAGTGTTAGAAAGTAATGGATGTGCTCGTTTAACCATAAGCAATATAACAATATTGTCACCCAACCATAGGTCGAAGCCACCCCTGAGCACCTTAACCTTGACATAGAATTATTCAGGAAGCAAACCAATAGCCAACCAAGGCTAATGCACCAAGCAAAGATAACCAAGACTGATAAAAAATTCCAACCATAACCAACAGAAGGTCCGAGCCTAAACCAGGAATACAGATTGCGACAACTGCCAGTAGTAGCTGCAGTTGTCAGTTGTTGTTAGCTGCAGCTGCCAACTGCAGTTTCCGGTTGCTGTAGGCTGTAGCTGCTCCCCAGACTTGCACACTTGCCCAGTTTCTATAGTGTACACCTCTTTCCAGTTGAAATTCTGAGCTGTGTGTAAAAAATGAGGTCTGGATACTTGTATTTATACTATTTCATGAGCTGTCTAGGCTGAATTCTCATTTTGGAGGATAAATACTTAATATTAATTATTTCCTTGAGTTGACTTGTCTTCTAGGGTTAAGTTTAATTCTTTAGGGTTTCTTCTTGCTTCCCAGAATATTATATTCTTGTCAGGGTTACACGTGGAGGTAAATACCTCCCACATCTACCATAATATCAACACTCCCTCCTAGCCAGGGAGGTATTGAAGGAAATGGTCTTGAGCACAAACATACCATTCAACCAGTAGCATAATCATAGTCGTACATAATATCTCATGATTAGATCACAATCACCATCATCACTATTAGTGTCATCTGACAACATCAACTGCATCATCTCTCAAAACCATACTCCATCTGAGTAATCAGATATGATTTTGAATAATTCACTCACTCCAAAGAGTGATACAAGAACCATTCTTCTAATATAGGCATATGTCCTAGAAGAATAACTATTTCAATAGATGCTGGAAGCCACACCATGTGATACAAGGACTACTCTTATAATCCAGACATACATCCTAGAGGACTAAATTTCCTGGACCATTTTCCATATGGAGAATGTATGTCCATGAGTACAATGACCATCCATCTAGTTGATAATAATTTTCAACACTACTAATAGTCTACATGGAAATTAGAACAATGTCATTCAATATAACACAACTGTGTCTATTCATAATAGTACACAACTACAATCTAGTGGTACACTACCACACCGAGTAACACACACTACTTAATTAGTGACACATAGTCACAATAGGTGGAACACATCCACCACATTAGCATACATTTATTTTCTAGAGACATACAGTCTCCATATAAATCATATCATCTGATATCAACCTACATAGAAAAAAATGTCATCATATAAACTGAATCATCTGATCCATTCTTCCACTCACATCTATGAGATTTGGAAGAGAATCTTCCCTTAGAAGGTAAAACATGATCCATGAGCTACTGGAATATTCTTCTCAAGCATAGAAGAATAATTGTCCCGATTTCTGAGCCTAGACCATTAACCTATCTAGGCCATTCCTCCAACACTAAACAAAGTGAAACCTCGAGAGAATGAGTCTTCCCTAGGGAATGCCTGTCCCTGATTGTTGACCCTGAACCATTCACCTAACTAGGCCATTATTTTGA
The DNA here is from genome assembly GCA_009831015.1 of Picea engelmannii. Taxonomy (NCBI): domain Eukaryota; kingdom Viridiplantae; phylum Streptophyta; class Pinopsida; order Pinales; family Pinaceae; genus Picea; species Picea engelmannii. The sequence continues at coordinate 343,658 of ML782394.1, read as the reverse complement.
AACTAAACAAAGTGCAACCTGGAGAGAATGAGTCTTCCCTAGGGAATGACTGTCCAGACCATTTCCTAAGGAAATGATTGTCCTGCACCAACCTACAAAACAAACCATTCTTAGAAACTGCTCACAACTGTGACCTTCGAAAGAATGACTGCCAGGTGAGGCAGACCATTATTCTTGACAACTACTGAGAGTGAATGTCAAGAAGAAATATTGTCTTAGACTATTCTTCCACACTGGCTACAAGGGGAATCATTTTCTATGGTACATAACCAATCTATCGAACCATTTTCATTACAAAAATTACTGCTCGATCTGGACCATTTTTCGAACTGGAAAATGCCTGTCCATTAGAAATCTCAAACCACTTTTCGAACGGGAAAGGAACTGCTCATCCTGGACCATTTTTCGAACTGAAAAATGATTGTCCATAAATCAATAACACATCAGTGCTCCCTCCCAACCTAGGAGTCATCTCTTCCCCTTTTCAATAAGGAAGTCGTCTCCATGATCTCTAGCTTGTTTCTTGAGTATGTAAAATTTTTCATCTTGGACAAAGGCTTTACCAAAATATCTGCTTATCTACTCATCTATGGAGATATATTGGAGAACCACTTCTCTTTCTTGGACCTCATCCTGGAGAATGTAATGTTTGATCTCAATGTACTTCATTCTTTCTGGAACACTTGTTTTCTCTGGAGGTTTCATATATCTCTGATCATTATAATATATCATGGTTGAATTCAACACTTTTGTTTTCTGCTAACTCATGACATCGTGGAAAGGCACAAACTGGAACACATCCAAGTGTCACTTCTTCTGTCATCATGAGAGTTTTTCATGGATTAGAAATCCATCATCCTAGACTTCTAAGTAACCAATATGATGCAATATATATGTTATAGAAAGTTATCACCACACTTATGCTTTGCATGAGAGTCTTTGCACCAAGTTGTTTGAATCCATACAAGATCTTCTTCCATATGCATGAAAGGGTCTCCTTCTGGTATACCTCAAAACCTTGAGGTTGATCTACATATGCTTTTTTTTCAATTACTCTGTTGAGGAGAATTGTCCTCACATTCATCTGATGTAAACTCCAACCCATGGATATTGCAGGGAATATAATGGATTAAGTAGAGGTATGTTTGGTTACTAGAACAAGCTATGATCATAGTCTTCTCCCTCCATCTGGGAGAACCTATAGATTTGGATCTTGCAACGAATACATTCATAAGTCTTCCATACTCTGTTCTTCATCACAAATTTTATTTATTCTTCTTGATTTCTTCTAGTGAGTTCAGACCAAGCTGGTAGTATTGTGATTCTCGAAATAATGAAGGTTGTTCTAGCTTTTATTTCTCTCTTGGAATCTTCATGTTCTTCCTCAAGTTTTTGTTTACCTCTTGGGTCCATGGAGTTTTATATAGATTCCATGCCCCAAAGATTCCAACTTCTTCCTTTCATCATAGGATCATGGATGTGGATGGACAACCAGGGATACTTTAAGGATTATTTTCAAAGAAGACTTCTTCTAAAGTCAAACTAAACATATGTTGCTTTTCATGGATGCTACCATTGGTGGGAACATGGATAGATACTTCATAATCCTTAATGGATCATATTATTTAGTATCATCTCCCTCCTAATCCTTGCTTCATGCATGAATGCATGCTCTTCTTTTGGAATTAAATAATTGGATCCCTCCATCTAGGAGAGTCCACGCTTCCTCCTGTATGCTTATTTCTTTCTGCAAAGTGTCACAAGTCTTTTTCTAATTTCCTCTTGATTGTTGACCTCTTTATGTTTTTAATTCTTCTAGGTTTCTTCAATTTTGGTTCTAATTTCGGCTTATCTTGTTGTTTTAATATCTTCCACAGGAATTGTTACCAAGGATTGTCAATGCACTTCATGTTTTCATGTGTATTGATTGACTTGTAGTCATCGTGATATCAATCTTTATATTTTTATTCTTCCATAGGTATTGTTTCTCTTTGAACATCTTATATTCTAAGAAATAGATATGCAATATATGTACATAAGCTATGTAAACATGGTATGTACAAGAACTATGAAGAATATTTTTACCCTGTCTTAGAAGAAGAAGTTTGTTTTATCCTGCTTGGACTTCTTTGAGGGTTCCCTTTCTTCGAAAACTGATGCTTCATGTGTTTCCTTCATTTTCTTAAACTCATAAACTTGCTGTGAAAGATTGATCATCATATTTCTTTTGGGGTTTCTCTTTTGTACTAATCCTTGATTCTTCTTGTGCACAACAAGTCCAAAGTTCTTCAAAAGTGGGATACTCCTTTATTGTGTTCATTCTTGTGGAAAATGTATCCCATGTCTTGGGAAGGCCATTGAGTACTATATTTACCAGTTCCTTCTATGAAATGATTTATTCAATATCTTGTAGTCGATATCTTTACTGAGAGATTATCACAAGGTATGATGTTATGCTGTCATCATCATTCATTTTCATGCCAGGAAGCTCATTCTTCAAACTCATTACTTGTCCAATGTTTCTAACTGAGAAGAGGTTTGTTAGGGTATCGTACATCTTCTTAGATGAGTCAAAATGGGAGATGTAGGGTATCAAGTGGTATTTTATAGAGTCCACTATGATACTCATGGCATTGATGTCACTGTCTTTGAACTTCTTCATAACTGCAATGTTCTGAGGTTCCTTCCATTTTCCTTCTTTGAACTGTGGTTCTATGATCTGGTATCCAAAACCTTATTTTTGAAAAGGATGAGTTCAATCCTTGTCTTCCATTCTCTGAAGTTAGAATCCCCTTCTAACCTATTTTTTGACTTCATAGAGTAAGTCATAATTGCTTTGACTTGGTCAATCCATGATTTTGACCAAAAAATTAAACTTGACTTCTTAGCTTGCTAAGAGTACCAGGAGATGTGCGAGGATAGGGTGCACTACTCTGTCCAGAAATTAGGTCATTCTCTTCACTTAAGGTGCCTCAACCAAAGGGTTAGGTTTTCGTTGATGCCGTAAAGATTGGCTGCAACTGCAACTGTAACTGAGAAAATCCTCCCAATCTATCTTCCAATGGTTAGATTGTCTAAAGATAGCGTGGGACCATAACCTGTTAGAAATTAATGGATGTGCTTGTTTAACCATGGAAAATATAACAATATTGTCACCAAACCATAGGCTGAAGCCACCCTCGAGCACCTTAACCTTGAAAGAGAATGATTCCGAAAGAAAAAAAATATCCAACCAAGGCTAATGCACCAAGAAAAGATAACTAAGACTGATCAAAAAGTCCAACCATAACCAATATAAAGTCTGAGCCTAAACTAGGAATACAGATTGCGGCAGTTGTCGACTGCAATTGCTCCCCAGACTTGCGCACTTGCCCATTTTCTACAGTGCACACCTCTTCCCAGCTGAAATTATGATCTGTGTGTAAAAATTGAGGTCTCTCTACTTATATTTATACTGTTTCCTGAGTTGTCTGGGCTGACTTCTCATTCTGGAGGCTAAATACTTAATATTGATTATTTCCTTGAGCCAACTTGTCTTTTAGGTTTAAGTTTAAGGCTTTAGGGTTTCTTCTTGCTTCCCATAATATTCTATTCTCATCAGGGTTACACATGGAGGTAAATACCTCCCGCATCTAACATAATATCAACAGTTAGAACCCTGATTTCCATCTGGTACCCATGTTGTAATTTCTTGTAGGTGTCAGAACCCTCCTGTAGACTCACCATGACTCAAAATTGAGCCTCATTCCTCTCTCTTCACCTACATTCTATCCATATCCAAAGGGATTTTCTATATTTTTATGTTACTTTATGATCACATATGCATGTGTTTGTTATGTCTTGGTGCCTATTGTTTCATTGTTGTTTTCTTTTATTCTAATTACATCCATTGTAGTCACACTTGACCTCTGTCCTTTTGCATTATTTTTTCTTTGTTTTGTGACCCTATACCCATGAAGAGAATTGATGTTATGAGTCGACCTCACTTTCCAGTACCCTGATGCCTTCATTTTTCCTATGTCAGTTCCATATGCTTGGAACATAAAATCATGTTGTTAAGACAATTTGTCTCTCTAGATGAGATCACATTTAACTCTTTTCCGTGCTCGTTAAACCATGAAAAAACACCTGACAAACACACTTTTACCTCTTTTTTAGACTCGTAAAACTCTATGAAAAAGACACTATCGAGCACACTTTTATTTCTCTTTCACGCTCATAATACCATGAAGGAAACACTCAGAGACAACAAGTGAGGGTTTTTTTTTACCATTGATTTGTATTTTCAAAAGTGTTAGTTGTCAATTGTGTCTCCCTTAAACATAACATATTTTGTGTCATTGTCTTACAATTGGGGTATAACTTACCTAGAATTTGTACCATCAATATGAGCCATATACTCCTCTGGTTCATTACTCTTCCAATCATTATAGAGAGTGCTTCAATGCCTCATGCATTGTCACACTTTGTCAATGGTAATTTTAAGTCAATGATTCTAGGTCAATATTATGTTGTGCCATATGTTCAAGGGAAGTTAAGCCTGAGTTGGCCATTGATTGTCTTGTTGACCATCCAAGTTGGTCCTCTCTATCATTTGCACTTGTGATTATGTTTATTCACATCATCTCTCGATGTATGTTTCATGTCGATTAATCAAATATGCATTAAGGCCCTCCTTGAATGGATATCTTCCTATCAACTTCAACACATCATCTAGGATAGGGATATAGAAACCAACTAGTACCTTAGATATTGCAACCCTCAGTGGTAGGCTTCCTTGTGATTGACAATGGGTTTACCTCATTAACTCCTATTGATTGATTCTACAAGTGTTTGACATCAGATATTCTATTCACACTTTCTAAATTGTAATAGGTACCTTGGGATCAATTTTCATCATTGTTATCCCCCTTGTGTCTATTAATGGTATACCGAAATGACTAGTAATAAAATGGTTTCTATCATGTTGGACATCATCTCATCTATTCGCATGATGTATAATCGTACCATCGGGGTTGGGTTGAATAACTTGGACCTAGGGGTACATGAATCATTCATGCTACCCCTCCCAAGTTATGATGAAGTATATCACTATTGTAGGATTACTTTCACTACTATGGGGGCACCCCCATTGGAGCTCGATGTCTTCCTGATGTATACCATGACATAGCTTCACATTTTTTTTCTCGTGGCTATGATCTCTTTGATGAAATTTATCCATTGTATATGTTTTCAAGGCCATGGTATTACATTTCATTACATGGATCCGCAGTGTATTTTGTTGGTGTCCATGCTTTGTTTTATTACATGCATGGTTATGCCTACCTCAAGGACTATATATATGTTTGTGTGTGTGTGTGTGTGTGTGACGTATCATTGGAGATACTCATTGGATACTTTATCTTTAGCTCCTTACTTATGCTAACTAATGTTCAAGGTTATTATAATGTGTTTCATCCATCCAACACATTAAGGGGAATCTGTTATAGCTATATTTTCCACCCTAGGGACACATAGAGGAACTATTAAGATGTCATACTAAGACACATCTTTCTCCCTTAGATTTTATAGATTTTGAGGAAGGTCATGCTTTGATTTCATAACAATGTGTGATCAATCATGAGTTTTATAACTAGCAGCGTGAAACTGGTCATGGGTTGCATCATTGCAGCCCATGACCACCTCTATCACCTTTTATTTCAATGATTTCAAGGAAATTAGTGACGGGTGCATTTTTATCTCGCCATGCATACCTTTGAACTCATACCAAACTTGAAGTTCCTAATGAGTCCTATAATCTATATAAAGAAGGAATTCCAAAGGAAAAGGGAGGAAGAATTGGAAGTAAAATTATGTTGCAGGTTTTCAGAGGAGTTCATCCACAAAGTTGGACTAAGGAGGAGATAGAGAAAGGGCCAAGGAGAATATCAATCATGACTTAAGTTAATTAAATTATTGTTGTACAATTTCTCCACTATTTAATATAAATATACATGGTTCTCCCCTTTCTATGTTGGTTTATGCATTTTCTTGTGATATATATGTTCTTTCCTTGAGTAGATCAAATTATATCTAGATTAATTTTGTAATTCCTAATGCCTGAAGAGTGTTTAGTTTGGTATTTCTTTTCTCTTTGTGTGTAGGAATCAAATTGTGAGAAATGGAGCTAGATCTTTGGAGCTGCATCAGTAAGGAATACACAAGAACAACCATAAAAAACCAGGTATGCCAACTATATTCTAGCATAAATATGAATGATCTAATAGATCTAGGGAAATATTTTATGTTTTCTATATGACTGGTTGTCTCAGATCACAGGTAGATCTGAGGGAGTTCTCACCTATTTGTAGGAGATATTTCTTCATAATGGGTTATGGGAAAACTAGTCATCTATGGAAACATGTTTGAATCATGATATTTGACCTAATGTCTCTTTATTTATATGTTAATTAACCTAAAAGCACAATTTGAATCAATTTGATATATTTAAACATGGTGTTTTAGGGACTTCATGGTGTTGTGTGTTAAAGTCTAACTTAGAAATGGTTTTTATCACCTTTTTATTTTCCAACTGTTTTTTTTTCACCTTTGGGCCTAGATTTTTTTAGAAACAAGGATAACATTCATAATCATTAAGAACATCATACTCTCTTGTGGAATTGGCCAAAATAGGTTTTCTACTTACAACTCAGAGTTTTCTTCTAGAGCATAATTCCAAGATTTGTCATGCAGAATATATTGTTTGAGCATAATCATCATATATTTAATGACAAAGCTACATACATATTTTGTCTATCATAGAATTTTTGTAGAGAATGAACATATTTGTTCTACCACTTGCAACTTGAGGGTAAGGATTTATGACCACCAAGCACATGCACACTACTAAAATAGGAAGAGGGGAGTCTGGAGTCACCACTCTGTTTTAGGGCCAAACTGAGAAACCCTAGGGTAAGGGAAAAAAGCATCAAAATAAGAGGGTAAGCTACTAGATTAATTAAGAAATTAATATCTTATTAATGATGACCTAGGGATGCAGGTGATTAGATTAATTCAAGTAGGTTCCCCATTAGGATTTAATAGTAAATTAACAAAGTAAATTGGACTAACTAACTAGGATTAATTAACTAGCAATTCCTTGGGTGAGCTAATTATAATTAAAAAATCTATGCATTTTAGAAGTTTTTTTGTTAAAATGTCATGTCAAATAAAGAAATTCAATAGTCAAAATGTGATTCAAAAAATGGAGAGAACTAACATTCATATTTATATTTTTTATATCTTTCCATTTATTTCATGTATAAATATGACAATATTTAATGTTATTTTATCTAAAGTAATTGTTGGCCCTTGACCAAGTTTTGAGGAACACTTGGTCATATTTGGCTGTTTTTGGGACTTCGACAGCTTGTCAAAGATGGAGCGCAACACGAAGTGGAAATCGTGGAAGCTAGACCCCTTTTTGGGTCCTTTTAGTGTTTTGGGTTAATGTAATGGGAAGGGATGTCGGCCCGTGGGTTCACCCATGCTTAGGCCCACTTTTGTAATGTATAAATAGATAGGCAATGTAAGAAGTAGTAGAAGTTATTGCTTAGTGCACTTGGTGATTGCTTAGTGCAAGTTGGATAAAGTGCTAAGAGTTGGATCTGTTTGATCAATTATTGTAAGGCTTTGTGCATTTTGTGTAAGAATTGCAGAGCTGAGTGCAAGTCCCTGTGAGAGACTATAGAAGGCTTTGTGTTGTAAGGCAAGGAAGAAGGATCTAGCGAACTGCGCAGATCTTCTTTCCTGTGTGCAGTAGGGTTTGGAGGCTTTGTGCTATAACCTGTTGAAGACATTAATAAAGAAGAAGACTTTGTGGATGTATCCCCAGGGTGGGCGTGAACCACGGTAAATCTGTTTGTTGTGCTCTGTGCCTCGACTTGATGTGCTTGTCTCATCCTTTTCTAAGTGCTTTGATGTGTTTAGATAGATATAATTATGCTTTGTGCTTATGAGCTATGAATGCATGTTAGCTCTGATATGTATGAATATGATTAGTGTTGATCTATAGGATCTGATCTATTTTACTGTTACTAAGTGCTGAAAGATCTTAGATCTAAGTAAATGTTGTGATGCTCTGTGCTATCTGTGAAGTATAATAAGACTGAATATTGATGAAGATTAACTACTAAGTACTCTATTAAGTGTTAGAATCACAGGTCTGTGTCCCAGCTAAGGTTGCATACATCTGAGTCTTGCAACCACCCCTGCCTCTACTTTGGGTGAGACTTCATTTTCTTCGCAGGTGTTTCTGAAAGGGCCGATAGTTAGGGTTTTGTTGGTGCACTGTTGTAGTGTTAAACCCTAGGTCTTCCCCTATGCCAAAAAATGGTTCCATTATCGGGACCTGAAACTGTGATTGCTGGGAACTGAGAAGAAGAAGCTTTGTGCAAAGATTCGTCCTAAAATTGTAAAAGCTCTGTGCATGGATCTATGCCCTAGTGCGCAGTGGTCCACTTGATCTAAAAATCTCTGTGTTGAAGAAGGAAGGATAGATCTAAAGGAAAGAGGTCAGATATGTAAGAAAATAGGTTGATACTGAAGAAAAGAAGTAAGACCTGTAAGCTCTGTGCTCCGACAAAGGTAAGAATAGTTAAAAGTTCTTAGATCTGGAAGCTTTGTTCCCTGTAGAATTAAAAGAGGTGAAAAATTTTGTTTCTAAAGTATGGATTTAGGTATGCTTGATAGATTTTTTCCTAGCTTGAAAACTAGGGCATTATTAGATGAAAGAACGTTTAATATGAATAGATCTGATAAGAATAATGATAGATTTGTTATACCTATGCATAGAAATAATTTTTGGACTAACCAATGGATGCAGGATCCTAGAAAGAAATTTTTACAGGTTCACCATTATGATCCTAGCGTGCAATATAAGAAAAGTTGGGGATCATTAAAGAGAAAGAGAGGATTAACTCTTTGTTACAGTTGCAGAAGACTAGGACATATTGCTAAGGAATGCCCTAGGAGAAACCCTAGTTGCCTATATTGTAAGCCTATGGACCATTAAGTAATGGATTGCCCTAGACTGATTGATAGACTTGAAAAGATGAATATGGAGCAAGAAAACCCTGAAGGATATCAAGAGACTAAGATTATAGAAGAACCCCAGAAATAATCAGAGATTATGTTGTTGAAAATGAAAGAAACCCTTGATGAACATAAAGATGTCAGTTTGTTAGAGATCTTCAAAGAAAAGGAGAAAATCGAAGTAAGAATAGGAGACTTCGACATTGACTGCGCTCTGGATGACGGAACACACATAAAAATTATGACAAAAGGTACTTGGGAAACCATAGGAAGGCCTGCTATGGTTCCTTCACTAGGAAAAATAGGATTGTTTAAAGGAAAAATGGTAACCCTATGTGGCAGGATTACCCGAATAGCTATGAGTACCCATGGAGCTTCGATGGAGAAAGAATTCGAAGTTATTAAATTTATTGAGGACTATGCCCCATTTCCATGTTTGTTAGGAAAGATATGGATTGAAAAAGACTAGATCCAAAGAAAAGAAGGAAAGGAAGCCCTATAACAAAAGAATCAAGAATTCATGGAATTTATGACTAGAAAGATCACCTACTTGATGGAAGAACAAGAGAATAGATCTAAGCTATTAAACACCAGGGACTTAGATGTCGAAGCTATAAGAGCATTAGAGGAATAACAGAAGACCGAAATAACTAATCCATATGATGAAGGTGTATTACCCTTGGATATGAAGAAAGGATCTCAGCATCACAAAGTGACTATGTCGAGAGAGGATAAAGATTAGAATGAAAAAAGGATGACCGAGATGAAGCTCACTGGGAAGAAGGCTAGGAAGATAAGTAAGAAGAGAGCCAAGATCAAAAAGTTACAGAATATTCCACAGGAAACTTCACAGAAGGAAAAATCACAGGAATTGAGCTTCGTCGGGATACTAGAACAATGACATATGGCCATTGACACTTCGCCGTGACAAAAAAATATAGTCGTTGGATCGATATACTAGTTCGAATTCCACCCCGAATGGGCAGAAAAGCATTAAAATATCACTACCAGATCGTTGGACCATGCCATAACGGATGGATCAACGTTCATGAAAGCTTCATACCCGTTGCAAATAGACCGTTGATGAATTTTCTATTTAGCTCGCCGCGCCATGCCTGAAGAACACTTTTGCCAACTGAGAAATCAAAGCCCACAGAACTAGTGATTGTCTATAGTGATCATTACAAGCAGATTGTTCATCCTAGTGCAACATTTTGAGATCATTGTGACCCTGATTATCTTTCTGTAGTGTGTATGTCTAATGAGCTCATTGAACTTGAGGAATCCATCACAGAGGTCATTCTTGAGTTAATGAATGAGAGAACCATATCAGAAAGAAGAATGTCCACCATAGTCCAAGCATCATCGACGAGAAGAGTGCAAACCTCCTCATCGACTGCTCAAGAAAGAACATCTCGAGCCAGCGCAGAAAGAAGAACTAAGAATAAGGAGGACATAGCCAACACGAAGTTAGTTCCATCCATCCTACCAGCTTACATACCCCCTTTGAGCGGTAATATTAACAGGGTCAGTGTCCCTAGAGACTTTGAATACACCCTAGTCACTGCATACCTACCGAAAGGAGTGCGCACCTACCGCGCAGATCAAGACAAGTTTACAACGTTGAAGTTTTGCGACTTCAATCTAGGGGACCATAAAGCTTACAAGATGCTTGCCCCATATAAGTACTTGATGATAAATAAGGGAAAGAATTCGAAGCTCATCCCTCAACAATGGATGATGAACCTCGCGCAGTCTACTTTTCTCAACGTTATGAAAGTACCGCACTTCGACAGACACTAGGAGGTGAATGCTTGTGTAAAACTATTGCTAGCAAGTTACCATGGAGGATACATGTGGTTAGATCATCGCATAAATGTTGATCTGACGCTGATCAATAGGATCACTAGGCTTAGCATGTAGGGCCCTGATCCCCATGAGTACTATCCTGGAAAGATCGTAGACTACACTCTTGCACAGAAGATTAAAAAAGCCTATGGTGATGTTGAGAAAGGTGAGAGAGGCTAAAAGGTATCTTCCATTGAAAGTGGTGCAGTGCGCCTCGCATGCCAACTAATCGAAGGGAAGTTGGTACGCAATAATTGACCAACACAAGTATTTGGCTTTGTAGTTGACCTCATAGGAAAGTGCGCCGAGGGACTACAGATGAACTGGGCGAAGTACCTGGTGAATCAAATGGAGATTGACTGCAGAGAAGCCCAAGATTAGGGGCACGAATTCCATTTTAGCTAGCTCCCGAGACTGATTTCTTTTGTTGCATGGGAGCTATTGGAAGGCACAACCTCCCTAGACCTAGACCCCTTTGAGCCACTAGCCGTGAAGTTTAGTACATTATGGTACTTGAACGACATGAGAAAGCAATGGAAATCAAATTCCATTTTCCACATGTACTATAACCAATTGAAAGAAGCCATAAGGAGTGAACCACACATAACCCCGAACACTTTACAGAGATTTCAACCTCTGATAAAGTTCAGCGTGGACCACTACTTTATATACCTAACCCCACGTGCTGATGAGCAACATGAACAACTTCAATCCTATTTTAAGCTGACAGAAGAAGACCTTGAAGAGATCACTAAAGAATGTTCGGTGGACCTCCTTGTTCCAGTAGACCCCGCAGAAATGTCTGACATTGACAGCACCAAAACTATGCAGGATACACCTGGGCCCAGTAAGAAAAAGAAAGCAAAGTCGACGAAGAAGACTGAAGAAGTCTAGGATGTTGATAGCCTATTTGTAAGGATGGCTTACATTACACCAAATGAAGTAGGTGATAATGAAGAAGGTACAGAAACCCAGAGAGTTGAAGTACCACTGCCTTGGGACGAAGAAGATTCATCGAAGAAAAGGAAGGTCTCACCTCTTAAATCTTCCTCCAGAAAGAAACCAAGAACCCGTGTAACCAAAATGCGAACTGCCCTCACACTAGATGATTTTGATTTCATTGTTACAACATTCAATGATGCTTCAAAGGAAATCATAGAGAAGCAGGAGGCAAAGGAGGAACAAATGTATAGCGAGATTGAGATCGCACTCCATGGATTACAAAAATCACTCTAGTCTAGCCGAGCAACCTCTACTGCACCTCTTCCAGAAGGAACAACATAAACAGGAGATGAATCAGTTCATCTCCACAAGATTATTAATACAATCGAAGTATGCCTTTGAAGTGCTCAAGAAGAAAAAGCGCAGGCCACCTAGGCCCTAAAGAAAGCACAGGAGGAACTTACTGAACAACGTCGAGCCTCACAACAAGAGAAGAATGCTCTCCAAGAAAAATTTGAAGAAGACAAGGCGAAGATCCAAAAAGAGAAAGAGAAGCTTCTCACAAAGCAAATTGGAATTGAAGAAGCAGTCAATAGAGAATTTTGCTCTATGATCAGCTTAGAGCAGAAGGCCGAAGATCCCATAGAGCACCAAGTGAAGAAGCTGGCTGAAGTTATTCAACAAATTCAACAAAGGGTCGTGGAATTAGAGCTTCAGACCATACCACAGACTTCGTAAGAAGTGCATGACCAACGAGAATTGAATGCTCAGAACGCAGTCGAGAGGATTAAAACACTTGATGCAGAATGTAAACATCTAAGTAGCAGAAGCACATAGATATATGAACAACTATCTGAAGACCCAGAGTTTAAGAAAGTAGATTCCCAACTCCAGGAAGAAAAGTAACAAGCCGATACAGTACAAGCGCAACTCAAGCTCCTGTCACCCATTGAGAGGATGAAGAGATCCCAGGAACAATGCACTACCCAACAAACCGTTCTTACCACGCAGAATAGAGTGATGGAAGTCACCCAGAAACTCCATCCGAGACAGAAGGAAGCCTACCTATTGTTTGAAGAAATTGAAGGCCAAGGAACACTACTTGAACAAGTAGTTTCTACAGTCGAGCAACAACTAGAAGGACCTATCAATGAAGCGGTTGTTCAGGAGTTTGTTGAGCAAGAAGCAGTAGAACAGAGACAAGTCGAAGCAGCTCGAGCCAAGCTCGAGCCAAGCTTGCGCCAAGCTCAAGACCTTTGAGGCAGAGTTACCCAGACTTGAGTGACTCAGGACGAGTCACAGGTGAGTGTTGCAGGCCTGTTGGCCCTTGACCAAGTTTTGAGGAACACTTGGTCATATTTGACCATTTTTGGGACTTCGACAAATTGTCAAAGGTGGAGCGCAATGCAAAGCAAAAATCATGGAAGCTAGACCCCTTTTTGGGTCCTTTTAGTGTTTTGGGTTAATGTAATGGGGAAGGGATGTCTGCCTGTGGGTTCACCCATGCATAGGCCCACTTTTGTAATGTATAAATATATAGGCAATGTAAGAAGTAGTAGAATTTGTTACTTAGTGCACTTGGTGATTTCTTAGTGCAAGTTGGCTAAAGTGCTAAGAGTTGGATCTATGTGATCAAGTATTGTAAGGCTTTATGCATTTTGTGTAAGACTTGCAGACCTGAGTGCAAGTCCTTGTGAGAGACTGTAGAAGGATTTGTGTTGTAAGGCAAGGAAGAAGGATCTAGCGAGATGCACAGATCTTCTGTCCTGTGTGCAGTAGGGTTTGGAGGCTTTGTGCTGTAACCGATTGAAGACATTAATAAAGAAAAAGACTTTTTGGCTGTAGCCCCAGGGTCGGGGTGAACCACGGTAAATCTGTTTGTTGTACTCTGTGCCTCGAATTGATGTGCTTGTCTCATCCTTTGCTAAGTTATTTGATTTGTTTAGATAGATATACTTATGCTTTGTGCTTATGAGATATGAATGAATGTTAGCTCTAATATGCATGAATATACTTAGTGCTGATCTATAGGATCTGATTTGTTTTACTGTTACTAAGTGCTGAAATATCTTATATCTAAGTAAATGTTTCGATGCTCTGTGCTATCTGCGAAGTATAATAAGACTGAATATTGATGAAGATTAACTGCTAAGTGCTCTGTTAAGTGTTAGAATCATAGGTTTGTGTCCCAGCTAAGGTTGTAGACATATGAGTCCTGCAACCACCCCTGCCTCTACCTCGGGTGAGACTTCATCTTCTTCGCAGGTGTTGCCGAAAGGGCCGGTAGTTAGGGTTTTGTTGGTGCATTGTTGTAGTGTTGAACCTGTGGTTTGCCACTATGCCAACAGTAATGATTCACATAAAAATAAAGACAAAATAAACCAAATGATGTCATAAAGAACATATTAATAAAAAGTTTCATCTTGAAACAACTGTGTGTGTGTTAAAATCTCAAATTTTTAAACATTACAAGTGTAACTCATTAATAATAGCCAAATTGAACATTTTATTCAAGAACATAAAACTAATTCATAGTATTGAATATGTGAAATTAGAGATTTTCAATATGTACATCTTCATTTTTAGCAATTTGATTTTTTTCTTCGACGTCCTTCTCTTCTATTGGGTCTTCTATGCCTACAAGTTGTGCAAAGTGATATTTTCCAAATAACCCTTTCAATGGTGGCTGAGGCTCCTTATCATTTTTATGACAAGTGATGAAATAAAATCTCATTTTTTAAATGAACTTATTGCATTTAAAATAAATCATACAAAAAATAAGATGGGGTTTCTTGTATTCCCTCTGTCTATTGGTTTGTCATTCTTATTGTTTTTCCTTTCCCTCTAATGACACCTCGAGGTCGCAAGCACCACTCTTCTGGTGTTGTTCCATCTTTGGTCGGGCCATCTTGAGCTACTAGGGTAGTGTCGGGGGCTGCAGATCACTATGAGAACTTCATGCCGAAGGATGACAAAGTGGCGTCATCCCTAGAATCCAAAGTTCACCTCACCTGTGAATTCGAGGATGATCAGGTTGATTTCCAAGTGGGGGAGATGATTCTAGAACTAGGATGTTCCAGAACTTAAGAAATCATTGGGATGCTAGAAAAAACAATGCTTTTTAAAGTGTGTTGTCAAGTTATAAAAGTTATTCAAATTTATTTTTGAAATTAGATTGTTCTATTCTACCCAAGATAACAATTTGGTCTCAAATGTAGAAAAAAAAATAATTATAATATAAATGGCCATTTCTTCATATTCCAGCATCGCCTCATTCTGTATCTTTGGAACTCCATAAATTTGTATCACATTGGTTACAATACGTCTATATTTGATTGATAATTCATTTATCTCATTAAAATTATGTTATGTATGGAAGTGTAGTTTAATAATTATTAATTGAATTTTGCAGGATCAAGATTCATGATTGAGTTCAGATGCTCAATATGTTCCTGTGGTCCCAAAATTTTGCAAGCTCTTATCAGGAAAAGGATACCACAAGTAAACGTTTGATGAAAATCGAAATACTCTTTACCCTGCCAATAATAACATGCCATCTTCCGGAAACTAGCCTGGGTCAATGGTATAACACCATGAATTTGATCTCTTTTATGTAGACAACCCTGTAGGGTGTAAGAAAAAGATGATTAAGTAATTGTGTTTTTGGATTTTCAATGGAACTAATGTATATGTATTTCTTAATTCAATTTTTTTTTTATAAATTGGTTGTTTTCATGTTTATTATTGGGAAAAACATCCATTATTCTAATAAGTGTTTGGTATAATGTTTTAACATATTAAAAGAATTGTGTTAGTAATATTATCAATTTAATGTTCAATATTTTACAATCAGGATTCTGATGATGAGCTACATGTCCACCATCTACCGGTGCACCCCACTATGATGTCAAGTCATGAGCTTGATGCTAATCAAAAGAAATCAGAGAGGAAGCATACCAAGAATGGTTGAAACAACAACCTATTCAATTCCCACTACATACCGAGTCACCAATTCAAAACCTCGACAGTAACACTAGTTCTTCACATGTTGCGGATAAAGGAAATGATATAGAGGTTGGTAGGGATGATTTCTTGCGAGATAACCAGGCCCTAGAGGGAATGTTGTTAGATGGATTCTAGTAAAATGAACTAGGGGATGATGTTGATGGCATAGATACCTTCTACGAAAGCTTGGAATTTTCTTCCACCACCCCTCTATTTGGTAAAGTACAGGGGTTTGCAAGTTTTACTTAGTTAGGGACAACAATGCTACTGTATAACTTAAAATAAATGTATGGTATGTAAAACGCATGTTTCTCAAAACTTTTGAGGTAACTAACCAATAAGTACCCTAAATTTTTAAGGAATCTTGTCACACAATGAAGGAATAAAAGGGTTGATTTTATTCATACTCAATGACAGTGTAAATTTTTATATCCCACTAATTACATGTTACTCAAAGATAAGTTACTTCTGAGTGATAATCGTGGGCTCGATAGCTACGCAAAGGAAAATCAAATGCTAAAAATGTTGGGTGTTGAGTACATATCATACCATGCATGTCTAAATGATTGTATTCTATGTAGAAAAAAATATGCGTACAAAGACATATGTCCATAATGTGGGCATGACAGGTGCCATAAATAAAAAAACAAGGGTAAGGTACATGGTCCTCCTCATATGATATTGAGGAACATACTTATAATTCAAAGGATTCAAAGGCTCTTTCGTTGCAAATAATTAGCCATGTTTCATGGGTGGAATGCCTCAAATAGAAGTGAACTAGGAGTTATGTGAATCCTAGCATATTCAATAGCCATGAATCATATAGAGGATACATGGCCTGATAAATTCAAGAATGAAGTGTGGAGCCTCCGATTGAGCATATAAATGGATGGATTTAACTCGTATTCCCTCGAAAACACCAACTATTTTGTTTGTTCAGTGGTAATGATCAATAACAATTACCCCCCATGGTTTTCCATGAAGAATGAACATCTTATGTTATCTCTTATAGTCCTAGGAAGAAGACAAGTGAAGAGAATGGATGTCTAACTCCAACCATTGATCAATGAATTTAATAAATTACGGGAAGGGATAGATGTAAATTATGTATTTAAGAAATTACGGGCAGGGATACATGTATATGATGTCATGAAGTCAATGCCCCATTTTGCGAAAGGACCAACGGAAACTATAGGGTGTAAAGGAGCGGGATGAGATCTTATATTATTATTATATGTTTGACAAGAATGACACTTTTGGATAGCAATAATACAGTCTTTAAATAAAGAAGGCCAGAAGTACCCTGCTCATAAGATCTTTTGGGCAGTGGCATGCCCAAACATATGACCACCACATGCTCCAGAGTGGAAGTCATTAAAATCTTTCTCAACCTCATCATAGGTGAGACAAGGTCTAAAAATAGATTCAAAACCATAGCGATAAAGAGTGTCACTGAGAATAATGTATTGATGGGATTGATACTGTATATGACGACGGTCTGTGCTAGAAATTTCAGTCCGGAAAGTTTGATTCAAGAGGTAGATGATAATATATCCACACCAAGTGTCATCATAATTGATCATAAAAATGGATTCATCGGGCAAGGAATCCTCTGCCATGTTTTTTGTCTCAGTGGAGGGAAGGGCACATATCAGTTCGGCGAAAACCAATGATTTCTTAGACTTAGCACATTCAAACTCTAAGTTGAACTCCTAGAGAATCAAAATCCATTTGGAGTATTGTCCCCCTAGTAATTGGCACATAAGGATGTGTTGCATAGGGTTGCAATCAGAGATGACAGTGGTCTTGTGTAATAGGATATAGTGACAGAAACATTGGACAACTTGAACATCTACCAAGGCCAGTTTTTCCATATGTAGGTATTTGGCTTCAGTAGTCATGAGACTCTGAATCAAATAAAAAATGACATGTTCATCGTACGAATCATATTCTTGGACTAAAACCATGGCAATGGTAGAGTCCACAGCGACAAGGTAGAGGAAATAGTCTCGACTATAATTGGGTGGGAAAAGCAGTGGTGTACGGGTTAGGGAAAGTTTCAAAGCTTCGAAGGCTTTGTTGGAAGTTTCGTCCCATATGAACTCGTAACCCTTCTTCAATAGTTGAGTAAATCCTAACGTTAACTCAGTGTAATTGGGGATGAATCGACGCAATTTTTTTTCTTTCCCTTGCAAACTTTGGAGCTGGGGAAGGGTAGAAGGAGGAGGTAGATTAAGGATAGCCTCAACCTTCAAAGGCTCTACCCTAATTCCGTGAAGTGACACAATAAAACCCAGAATTCAGATGGACTCCACACAAAAAACACATTAGTGTGGGTTTAAACAGATACGATAGTAACGACAGCGAACGAAAATGGCTTGGATATGGGTCGGGTGATCTTGATAGTGCATGCAATGGGTTGGTAGATCATCGAGATATGGTTGTACGATGTGATTGATATCATGAAAAGCATAAGACATAACACGTTGAAAATTTATGCCAACGTTCTTTAAACCGAAAGGAAGTTTCCAGTAGGCAAAGGTACCCCAAGGACAAATGAAAGTAGTCTTGTGTTGATCCATGGGAAAAATATTAATGTAATTATAGATAGAGAAATTGTCCATTAAAGAGAAGATTTCACTCCCAGCGCAATCGTCGACGATCTGGTCAACGAAGGGGCTTGGATAATTTTCCTTAGGACAAGCTTTATTAATATCTCTATAATCGACACATACACAGATCGTGCCTTGTTTTTTATTGATTGGAACTAGACTGGATAACCAATCGGTTAAAGCCATAGGATAGATAAAGATGGATTTAAGAAATTTTTTGACTTCGAGCTTGATAGTGGCGGCTTTAGGAGGGTGGACTGGGTGAAGTCTCTGCCGAATGGGTTTAGCGTCTGGGTAGGTATTAATTTCATGCACAACGATATGAGGGTCAATACTCGACATCTCTTCGTAACTCCAAGCGAAAACATCACGCAATTATTGTAAAAGAGATTTATAAGTGACAATTTCATCATCGGAAAATGCGACTCCAATGTGAACATTTTCGACAAATCCAATTTTAATAGATATGTCAAGAGGAACGGTGGGTGAAATTTTACTCAGGTTCCCTTCATAAAGCACATCGTGTGTTGACTCGGGGACTGAGGAAATGAAAAAAATGGTCGTTGGAGTCGAAATCCATTCGTAACTCTTGATGGTGTGTTTCTCCAGGAAGAGGATGGAATGATGATTTCCATCATCCCATGGGGTGTCTTCCATAGACATAACTGACATGATCATGTAATTCATAGGAAATATGACGTGAAATGGATCAGGAGATGAATCACAAAGAGAGGGAGTAGAAGGTGTTTCTGATTGAATGGATTAATAAGCGGATTCAATCGAACTTAAAGGAATTTTCTTTCCATAGCGAAGATAATCACATGGATCGGGTACTATCCACGAGTCATAAGACGAGGGGGTTTCGCAGACAGAGGTGTAAATCATGTTGATCGAGGTGACAAAAGGAGGTGGAACATCGGGTGGTGGTATTGGGAAGGTACCCATTAAAGTGGAATCTTTCAAGAGACCCACACTGACATTCTCATACCCAGGAGGTGTCTTCGAGATAAATGGCACGTTTCTAGTATGGGAATCGGAGTTGAAAAAGGCCAGTTGGTCAACCGTAACGAATTTTCCCTGATGTGGGAAATGTAATACATGGAAAAGGGTTGACACGATGTCATGCATGGAATCAATCCAGCTATGACCAAGTAAGAGGTTATAGTCAAGAGGTGCATCAAAGACCTCGACCTCTACATTGATAGATTTTCCTTCCAACATAATAGACAACGAGGGAAGAACATCGTAGGGATTAAAACTAGAACCATTGAAAGCCTTAAGTGTATTTTGTGATTCTGTGAGGGGGGGAGAGCCAATGGATTTCCAACAAGCAACAGACATGACACACATCGAGGCACCCTCGTCAATAATGGTTCTACAAATGTTCTTGTTCTCGACAACAAATTGAATATGAAATGGTAACTCAGGAGGTAGCCTTGGAATGTGATCTTACAAGTAAAATATTATCAAATTTTTATCTATAGGATCAATTCCATCGATGGCCTTTAACAGTGCATTCCGTTGAGTGGGACAACTTTGTAGGAATTTGAGAGCTGACATCACAGAGGGTGTTTGTGCAAGATCTTCTACAATACTGTAGTTTTGAGAAACAAGTGCATGAAAATTGAAGGCAGGCTTTCAAACAATGCCCTTTGGAGGAGGGTGGAGAAATGTATCGGGACCCGATCATTCGAGATGAATAGGACTGTTGGGAGGTGAAATTGAAGGAGGTGGTTAAACCAACGAAGGTGGTAAATCATCAACTTTATCCTTTGAAGGAGAGTAAGCTTTGGCTTGAGTGGTGATGCAAACGTCGTTCTTGGTAGAATTACTAGTACACATAAGGACATATGAAGTGGTGGAAAAAGAGGGTTGGTCATGAATGACCAACTGAGCCTGTTGTTGAGAAGGGAAAGGTTGTGACAAAATAGAAGGTGTGGGAGTTTTTCCGGTCCCTTGAAGGAACTTAGTGACCTTAGCGCATCTTGGAGAGTCTTTCGTATAGTGATCATCACCACAAATAAGGCAAGGAAATCGAGGTTTATGCTTATCCTTATCATCAACAGTCTAGGTATTGGTTTTATTAGATTGTGGATTTTTATTTCTATCCTCCTTATTCTTACCCTTTCCTTTTTTAGAATTATTTTTTCCAGCAGGGGTGTATTGAACATATTTAACCTTAGAATTTTTGTCGGTGGAAGGAGTAGGAGTCGAAGCACTTTGAACATTAGAAGAAGGACATTTAGGATTGGTGTGAGTGGCCAACGTGGATTTAATGTCAGAATGGAAGGTGCCAATCAAACCATCAACAACATGAGAAGATGCTAGGGTTGTTGAGGTAGAGGTGGTAGAAGGGCGAGGAGCATCAGGGAGAAAGTCGTAAAGAGTGTCTGTTTGGGAATAAATGAGATCTAGTTACTGAGCGCGACTAATCGCCTACTCTTCAGTGATAACGCCACCCATGGAAATATCACGGGATATTTCATTCATGAATAATTTAGTGAACCATTCAACCAATAACTGATCAGGAAGGTCGAGTTTGATCAAATGTCATCTTCGTCTCCACTCATGGATGTGATCGGAAATATGAGTGGCTGAATATTGCTTAAAGGAACTCAAAATATCGGTTCCTGTCTCGTAACGAATAGGCAATTGGTAATGTGTGATAAAATCCATGGAAAGGGTGTTGAAGTTATTAAAGAAACCTCGCAGTAATTCTATAAACCACTTTGCAGCTAAACCCGTGAGATTTCGTTGAAAGGGATTTAATCGAATGGAGTCATCCATAAAAGAGTTGGATGAGCACCAAAGGTGAAAAGTCATGACATGGTCGTTTGGGTCTTCTCCCGGTTTACCATCAAATTTGGGAATGTCGGATGGTAGCTTGGCTTGTATGATGGGCCAATGGGGAGAATGTAAGATATGATCATTCAAGATTCTAGACAAGTCGGGTAGATCCAAAGTGGCTAGAAAAGGAAGTTGTCTATTCACTTGAGGTTACTGGTGACTTTGGGGAGGAAGTCACGTCGGTATACCAGTAGGATCGTAAGCAATATGCATGTACATGGAATGTCCTAACAGATTCGACTGAGGATGTGGAGGCATGTAGGCCATAGGGTTGGGTTGGTTGGAAATGTTCCCTTGAAAAGGGACACTAGACTGAACGTCTGGACCCCAAGTGGAACCCAAACAACTCAGATATGGCTGGCTCGAGTGAGGGGGTATAAAAGGGTTTCTTTGAGGTTGTTTCCCCCTAGATGATTGTGGATTTCCTTAGGAAAGGAGATTCCAAAGGTGGGCTAGTGATCCAGATGTGTTATTTCCATACAATGGGTTATAGAGTCCAACCTTAGGTTTTCCTCCAAGTAGAGGATACCCCCCAACATTATATTTCCCCCCAAAGGGAATCTGGCAACCAAAAGTGAACGGAGGATGGGTTCTTCCAATTGGATTGGAGCCACTAGGGCCATATCCCCCGGGAAAAGTTGGATAAGAACCTCTGTAGATGACTTGGGAAGGTGTAGGAACAAAACCGATAGAAACATTCTACCCAGGTAGAACAAAAAGTCCAGAAACTCCAGATGGAACCTAGGTAGGGATAGTAGTGGAAGGGTTCAAAGCGTGATACCCAGGAGGGGGTGATGGGATAGGTCTAGGCGAGAGTGGCATGCCAATGGGAGATTGGCTAGCCACCACATTCGAGGTAGGAATAGTCATAACGTGCATGACCATAGTAGAATGGGCCATCTGGAGAGAAAAATTCAAGCTAGGACCAACATATTGTGTGTCTGGAATGACGGTGATATGGTTGGTTGCACCAGAAAAGTGGTTGAGCAACACTGTGTAGGTAGAAGAAACTTAAGGTATTTGTTATATGATAGGTATATCAACACCTGCCCCTAATCCGTAAAGGTCCCACACTGTGCGAGGTGGGATTCTAAATATGTTGGTAGTCCAAAGAGGGCTCCTGACTCTAGGGCCTAAATGGAGTCCAATTGCTATTCCAGAAGTGTCAACAACATGTTCTTCGGATGAATTCAACCAGAGAATATGTCTCTCATATCCAGGAGGAATGCAGAAAGCGTCTAGAGAATGTTGCAAATGGATTTGAACACTCCCTATCACAAGATGTTATTGTGTCTTTTGTGCTTTGGAGAGTTTGTCTCACAACCCATCCCAAAGCGCTAGCCTAGTTAATGTTGGTGTAAAAGATCCCTAGAAAATAAAAGTTACTGATCAAATTTTTTAAATTATGCAATGTTTTTCAGAGGCTATTGTTTACTCAAGAGGGAGATGGAGATGAAACCAATGTTGTGAGAGACCCTGACCCAATAATGCGCAAATAGACATGAATGATGAAATATTTCGTTCAATGAATTCTATCTACAATAGGGAGAATATATCTTTCCAGAAACATGAGAGCTACGGAATATAATTTCTTTTATTGAATGAACTACCATTCCAAACAATCATAAGCAATGAAATTCCTCAATTTGTTCTCTTTTAGTTTTGAATGCAAATATTTTTTATGAACGATTACTTAAAAAGAATGAATGACTTTAATTTTCCTTTCTGGAACCAGATCTGAGGTATACTCAATAAAGAAAATGTAATCAAAGAAAATAGATACACTCAACAAAAACCCAAATCAAACTTTCAATGAAGATAAAAAAAAATATGACAAGAAAGTGTTTATCAAATGCAAACAAGAAATAACTTTCAAATCAACACGCAATCCAAAAAATGTAAAATAATCCAAAACTTCACTCAGACGAAAGACTTTTAATCAATCAACCACCCAGATCTACGATCAGAGATTATATCCTTGTTGATAGAATTCAAGAAGAAAAAAAGTTACAAATTGATAATGAAGGGTTCACAATCTTTGAAAACCAATCAAAAAGCAAGTTTTAAATTCAATGATCAATCAAATATTGACCTCAAAATTTCCCCCTAGATGATCAAGGAAAAACTGGGCATCAAAAGACAATCAAGACCCAATCCAAAAACATTTATAGACACTGTCGTAGGCCAACAGTAGGTTACAGTGCGGAAATCAACATTTTCTGCAGGCTAGCAATGGGTAAGGTGAATTTTTTTTGCATTGGCCTAAACACTCAGGGTGCGACAATCTAAAGTTTCTTCAGGTGACTTATAGGGTGCAGTGCGGAAATGTCTATAAACAAAAGAAAATTGGAAAGAGAATAAAGAAATTTAGGAAACGTTCAGGGCCATAGAGTCTGGATTGATCCCTTACAGATTGTATCCCCAACAAATTGCCAATTTTGTTATTGGATATATCGGTAAATGAGGACATAAACTAATCTCCCTAGATCCACCTAGATCTAGAAAAAAACAAGACATGACATGGCGCTTTCCCTAAGCTCTAATAATTGAATCTACCATAAAATAAAGGATGAGTAACATACCTTTGAATATCACTTCATTATGTCTTTTGTGTCCCTGCTTCACTTCGGTGCTCTTGTGCTATTAACTCTGCAATGAAACACAAACCAACCAAAGTGAAATCAATAATAGTATATTCAATGAAGACTTATACATATAATCAAGGAATCATGTAATAAAATGAGAATGAATTTATGGGAAAGAAACATGCCACTGTATTATATTAAGAGAAAGTGGAAGATACAACCAAACAACCTTGATGTCGCTAAGTTCCCTTTCGGTGGCCCTTTTCTCCAACACACACTTGCTCCAAGCTCACATGAAGATGATCCACAATAACTTGATGGACTGAGATGAAGCCCTCAAGCATCTGATGTAGAGTACCTCACACAATTCACAAACTATTCAACCTTAATAATTCCTTACTTTCTCTTGCTTACTTAATGCTTAACCTTTTCCATGATAAATCCATCATTATATAGGATAATGAGAGATGGTTAAAGAGATCAAGATAATCCCACCAAATCAGAGAGGCGGGTAGGATCTCAACCACACAGATTCCACCTCATATTCTAGAAGATTCCTTCTAGAACTTTCGTGAACTTCTTCCTTTTTCTCAATTTTAGAATGTCGCCACACCCTATCTATATAGCAGCCTGCGGAAACCCCATAGGCTAGTTTTAGAGAAGCCTACGGAAATCAGGCATTTCCACACTGTATAATACTACTAGCCTAGGATGTCCTTCTAAAAACAAGACTTGTAGTGAAGGAAACCAATTGATTTTCTCATGGGAAATATCCTTTTGAGAGGTTGAATACATGCTTGTAGACACATCACCAAGGTGACCAAAATAATGTGTAACAGAATGCCCCCCAAAGTATGAGGTTGGAATTTATGACAACCGAAACACTTTGTAGAATGTGTGTTAATGTTAGAAACAAGGAGTGCACCAATCGAGAACCTACAAACAATCAAGGATCTGCATAATCATTATACCATTTCTGAGGTAGGCATTCCCATGCTCAAACTACAAGTGATCTAAATCATGAATGTCAGTCATGGCCACCAATCATACACTGTGGATCCATGTCACCAAGATTCTACATATCCACCAAGAATACACTTTGGATCTATGCTCTAGAAAACTCAAATTTGGACATAGCCACGAGACATACAAAGTGGATCTATGTGTCAATACAAATCATAAATATTCCATTGCAACTTGGACCAAAATGACGAGATCCAAGGTCTTCAATCCCTTTGTCCGTAAGTACGAATCTAGCCATGCGATTACAGGTGCTGAAGTCAAACATGGTAGAAACCACTTGATTACAGATCATTGAGGAAAACCATTAACAAGTGCGAGGGAAATCACCATTGATGTCAATGACTCTCAAGGTACCTCAGTACAATCCATCAAATGCGAATAAATGAGCTGAAGTCTAACACTTGATAAAATTTCTCAATAGAATCTCTC
This sequence comes from Picea engelmannii, assembly GCA_009831015.1. Taxonomy (NCBI): domain Eukaryota; kingdom Viridiplantae; phylum Streptophyta; class Pinopsida; order Pinales; family Pinaceae; genus Picea; species Picea engelmannii. Next base: position 318,295 of record ML782394.1, on the reverse strand, counting down.
GATTAGGGACCAATGATGTGAATCCATTGTTGAAAGTGAAGAAACTTTCCATTGAGGCATGTAGGCTCTAAGGTACTAAATGATTTCTAAGTCTTATTCCTGGATGATGAGTTGAATTCGATAGGAAAAGACTCGTCATAGGAGGGCATTGATGTATCCACCATCAATGATGCGGAATAAGTAACAGATTTAGGTAGATCAAAGTGTGAAGATGATTTGAAACTGACATAGTAAGACTTGATAACTACAGATGGTTGACTCGATATAAGGATTGTGTAAGGTTGGAATTCTCTTGAACATATGAACGAAACAACAATAGTTTTGGCAGCATTGACTCAAAGATGACCGAAGATATGAACTTGCAGAAGGTCAGATGAGAGACAAATGAATTTTCCAACCCGGTTTCAATGATGAAGGGGGCGTCATGTTCAAGAGTGACTATTACTACCACTAACACAAATATTGAGACACGTATCTTTTCCAAATTCCCCCCCCACCATTTCTGGCGAGTACCTCTTTATTTTTACGCAAGCTTGAGGAGGATAACATATGATTGTTGATGTAAGCTCATCCTTCATATGATTTCCTCAGAGTATGTTTAACGAACCCTAAGAAGGAGTGGTTTGATCCCATATGGGTCTTCCGATGTTTGTTTAACGAGTCCAAAGATAGAAAAATTGGGGGTTTTCATGTTTAGAGAGTCTGAAAAACACTTAAAGAAAACTCTCTCAGTTCATTTTTCATAAATTAGTTCGATGAGACCGAAAAGGTGATTAAATATTGCCCATCAAACATTTTCTTCAAGTATTTTTACCAGCGTGAAAAGAACAAGGTCGCTCGACAATCTTTTCATTTTTATGGAGTGTGAAAAGAGCTTAAAGGATACTCACTGAGTTCCATTTTTTTTTTTGTGTTACCATGATGAGTATGAAAATATGAAAAAAGTATACTCGGTTGCGTTTTCATCGATTTTAGAGAATGAGAACGAACAAAGACTAGGCTCGAGGATTTTCTGAAAAACCTTAAAAAGTACTTGTACGTGTGACAAATAGAAAAAAAAATCAAGAAAAATATTCATATTTCATTGTTCAGGATCCCAATTCTTCCATCTGCAAGAAAACAAAACACTCATGAGACCATTAGACCTTTAGGTTTTGGAGAAAATGCATAAAATAATATGAAATATTAATAGAAAAAGTAAAAAAAATGAAATAAATATAGGTAAAACCTCTTTTTACTATTTCATTTGCATTTTGCCCAAAACTTGCCTAGAAACCCTATTTTTACCTCAGACTTCGACTGTCGATTGTGGGAGGTACAAGAAACCATTCATCGAACGGATTCCACCAAAACAATAATCTCCTTGTCCTCTTTCTTTTCAATGGATTAAATCTCCTTTTTAATTGGTGTAAAATTGATTTTTGAGTTGAATTTAGGTCGGTAGGTGCACACAGGGGTCGCCGCAGGGGACCTATGTCAAGACCTGCAGAAACCATGGGTTTTCGCAGGCAGCTTGTGGTTCACCTGTGGAAACCCAACACTGTATGTAATATTCCACCTATGGTGGCCAAAAACCAAATTTTCTTCATACACATTTAGCCAATAAAAACTTTTCAAAGAAGCAAATGAGGATGCTAATTTCCCTTTCTTGTCCCAATGCAAGTTTTTGATCATCAAAATGTTGGAGTGGAGGGAGAGGGAAAACGAATTTGATGATTTCATTTATTTGAATGAATGAGGCACTGTAAATTCCCTCCGACAGTGTGGTTTACTAAAATTCTTTAAAATCCAGGGCATGAGTATCTAGTCCACATGTGGAATGTGAACCAGCAGGTGTTTCATGTGGGTGCCAACGTACTATCCTTAGATATTGGATATATCTATTTCTTGACGAGATTATCTCGTCATGGATCTCATGTGACCTTGATAGGAGGCAGAGGTGGTGGTCTACCAATGAGTGAGTATCTTCATCGATACTGTGATCCTGAGGCAGAGAGACGCAATTGAAAAGTTGCCATCAGGGGTGTCTGGGATTTACCCCTCTAGACTATTCTTTTTACCATTGCACGTATGGAGGGGAGTGAATCTCCTCACATGGCCCTCCAAAGGTACTTTCAATATGTAGTGGAGTGCATGGAGCCTCGAGTTTTTAACTAGAGTGACAGAGTTCTTCGTAGCATGAAGACACAACTGACAAAATGCAAGAAAGGGGACCTGAAACAATTTGGATGCAGGTCTATTTTAGTGTATTTCTTCCTAGAGAGGGTCCCCCATTTACGTTTAAAGGTAGAGTGGGGCATACCATCTCCACAAGACCCAAGGATGAAGAGGTGGTGCAACCTCATGGCCCGACATGTGGCCGACCCCATCGTGAAGTATAATGATGTATTTTTTGACTAGTTGAGGCCTGAACTTCTGATGGTGGATGATTATGCACGCCGGGTTGGATTTCAGAGGCAACCCCAACTTGGTTTTACTTGAGGGCCTTTAGTGGGGAGACCTAGGTAAGAAATACATTTTGTTTTTATGATGTTTTTGTGAATTTTGAAATATAAAATGTTTTTTATGCTTTCAATCCAATGACTAATCAAAAAAATTTGACGATGTAGATGTAGGGCCACACCGGCCTCTGGGTACATCCCCTATTCAAAGAAGAGGGGAAGCACCCATTGTATCAGGATGGGATGTTGGTGATTACGAGGCGGTCGAACAGAACCTAGAGGGATTGACAATATATATCCAAGACATCTCCATCGATGAGATTTCACGATGTTATCTGCACCATACTGTGGGCATTTGTGGTTCACTTAGTCGACTACTTCATAGGGTAGCTACTAGTGTGCTACCATGATAAACATCCTTGATTCTATTTTGTATATGAAGCCAAGTGCTTCTCATTTTGATAGTTTTCATCTTTGGACGAAAACACCTTTTTTTAAAACACTTTTATCGTTATATATATACATGAGGCTTCTACCAACTTACTTGCATTAATGTGAATTGTGGTTGGATTTACATGTGTCTCAAATGTCTGTCTAACACATAATTAGATAATGCATCTGTTAATGTATTTAGACATATAGGAATATGATGATATTCAATGTAATCGAAGTAACGTTTTGAGAGGTGAATTTGTAGATATACCCGTAACAAAGTAGAACTTCAGATAGAATAAACATTACTTAATTGTAGTACGACTAATTGTGAATCAATCCGTACAACAAGGTGACGTATTCCAAGTGAAATAGCATCGGTCAACAATTTGATGACTACACTATATTATGCAATATTGTTAGTTGCATGACCGAGGCAGACACCGTGTAGACTGATTAACTCGTTCGTAGGTGCATAGATTTCCCAAGAAGCAGATGCTAAGTTTTGAGTACTAAGACTAGCGCCATCGACAAAGCCAATGTAGGGTAGAGAAGGCACCGACATCTAGAAACCAAGAACAACGCAAGGTAAGTAGTTGGGGGTTGAAACCAAATAACGAAAACACACACAAAAGTAGCACACAATAGTATGATACAATAAAAATACAATCACTCATGCAAAGATGGCCTAAGCATAGTAATTATTTAATTAAAGCCCATTCCTAAGCTCACTCAAAGTAATTCCATCATAATCCACTAACTCATAAGCTCCCTTATCCAACACTTGTTTGACAATATAAGGACCTCACCACTTAGCCTCGAATTTTTGGGCCCCTAGTAAATCACGATCTTGTTCATAGAGGAGAACTAGATCACCTTCAGAGAAAAAACATGGCTTGACATGCTTATCGTATTGGGCCTTGACACGTTTTTTATGAGATTCAATGAAAAGGGTGGCATCACGATGGGTTTCATCTAATTGCATCAGGTACAATAGATGTTCCTCTTCGATAGAGTTGTTGGGAAGAAGTTCAACGACTAGCTTCAAAAATGGTATCTCACATTCAGTCGGCAGGACAACTTCGATACCATACACTAATTGGAAAGGTGTAAATCCCATGGCAGACTTTACGGATGTTTGATAGGCCCATAATGTTGAAAACAACATCGTGTGCCAACTTGTCTTGTGAATTCCTATTATCCATCGAAGCATAGTGATAAGAACTTTGTTTATCGCTTCAACCTGGACATTGGCCTGTGGGTAATAGGGGGTTGAGTTTTCATGACAAAGACCCAAATTTTTAGTAAGCTTAGATATCATGAAATTTCAAAAATGGCTACCGTGATCAGTAACTATAGCTTGCGGGATTCCTAATTGAGTGTTGATATGATTGAATATGAAAAGTGTTGCAGTTTTTCTGGTGTTATCGAATGTCGACATCGCCTCGGCCCATTTAGTAAAATAATCCACGACTACGATGATGTATCCATTCCCCCCGATCGAGTGAGGTTTACATGTCATGAATTCGATGCCCCATTTTGTGAAAGGACCAATGGAAATTATAGGGTGTAAAGGAGCGGGATGAGATCTTAATTTATTATTATATGTTTGACAAGCATGACACTTTTGGACATCAGTAATACAATCTTTAAACAAAGAAGGCCAGAAGTACCCTGCTCGTAAGATATTTTGGGAAGTGGCATACCCAGACATATGACCACCACATGCTCCAAAATGGCAGTCATTCAAAGCTTTCTTAGCCCCATCATAGGTGAGACAACGTCATAAAATAGAGTCAACACCATGACGATAAAGAGTGTCACCGAGAATTATGTATTGATGGGCTTGATACCGTATATGACGATGGTCTGTGCTAGAAATTTCGGGCCAGAAAGTTTGAGTCTAGAGGTAGATGATAATATCTCCATACCAAGTGTCATCAGAACTGATAAAAAAAAGGGATTCATCAGGAAAGGAATCCTCTGCCACATTGTTTTTCTTAGTGGAGGGAAGGTCACATATCAGTTCAACGAAAACCAATGACTTCTTAGACTTAGCATGTTCAAACTCTAAGTCAAACTCATGGAGAATCACAATCCATTTGGAGTAATTTCCCCCTAGTAATTGGCACGTAAGGATATGCTGCATAGGGTTGAAATCGGAAATGACATTGGTCCTACGTAATAGGATATAGTGACGAAAACATTGGATAGCTTGAACAACTGCCAAGACCATTTTTTCCACATGTAGGTATTTGGCTTCGGTAGTCATGAGACTTTGACTCAAATAATAAATGACATGTTTGTTGTGCGAATCATATTCTTGGACTAAAATCATGTCAATGTTAGAGTCGCAGCGGCAAGGTAGAGGAAATAGTCTCGACTATAATCGGGTGGGAAAAGCAGTGGTGTACAGATTAGGGTAAGTTTCAAAGCTTTGAAGGCTTTGTTAGAATTTTCGTCCCATACGAACTCGTAACCCTTCTTCAATAGTCGAGTAAATCCTAATGTTAACTCAGCGTAATTGGGGATGAATCGACGCAAAAAGTTTTCCTTCCCTTGCAAACTTTGGAGCTGGCAAAGCGTAGAAGGAGGAGGTAGATTAAGGATAGCCTCAACCTTCAAAGCATCCACCCTAATTCTGTGAAGTGACACAATAAAACCCAAAAGTCAGCTAGACTCCACCAAAAAAACACATTTGTGTGGATTTAAACAGATATGATAGTAACGACAGTGAGCGAAAATGGCTCAGACATGGGCTGGGTGATCTTGACGGCGCATGGAATGGGCCGGTAGATCATCGATATATGGTTGTAAAATGTGCTTGATATCATGAAAAGCATAAGATATTTCACGTTGAAAAGTCACTCCAACGTTCTTTAAATCGAAAGGCAGTTTCTGGTAGGCAAAGATACCCCAAGGATAGATGAAAGCGGTCTTGTGTTGATCTACAGGAAAAAAATAATCTGATTATAGTCGGAGAAACCGTCCATTAAAGAGAAGATTTCACTCCCAGTGCAATCATCGACAATCTGGTCAACGAAGGGGGTTGGATAATTGTCCTTAGGACAAGATTTATTAATATCCCTATAATCAACACATACACGGATCACGCCGTGTTTTTTATTGACCAGAACTAGACTGGATACCCAATCGGTTAAAGTCACATGATAGATAAAGCCGACTTTAAGAATTTTTTTGACTTCAAGCTTGATATCGACAACTTTATGAGGGTGGAATGGGTTTAGCATCCGGGTAGGTTTTAATTTCATGCACAATGATATCGGGGTCAATACCCAACATCTCTTCATAAATCCAAGTGAAAAAGTCACAAAATTCTTGAACAATAGCTTTATAAGTGATGATTTCATCATCAGAACATGCGGCTCCAATGTGAACATTTTCAAAAACTTCAGGTTTAATAGATATGTCAAGAGGAACAATGGGTGAAATGTTACTCAGGTTCCCTTCATAAAGCACATCGTGTGTTGACTCGGCGACCGAGGAAATGACAACAATGGTCGACAGAGTCGAAATCCATTGGTAACTCTCGATTGTGCATTGCTCCAGGAAGAGGATGGAACGATGATGTCCATCGTCCCATGGGGTTTCTTCCATAGACATAACCAACATGATCATCTCATCCGTAGGAGAGATGGCGTGAAACGGATCAGGAGATGAATCACCAAGAGAGGGAGTAGAAGGGGTTGCCAATTGAATGGCTTGATAAGTGGATTCAACCAGACTTAAAGGTATTTTCTCTCCATAGCAAAGATAATCACCAGGATCGGGTACTATCCACGGGTCCTAAGATGCGGGGGCTTCACAGACGGAGGTGGAAATCATGTTGATCGAGGTGATAAAAGGAGGTGGAACATTGGGTGGTGGTATTGGGAAGGTACCCATTAAAGTGGAATCTTTCAGGAGACCCACACCGACATTCTTGTACCCAGGAGGTGTCTTTGAGATAAATGGCACACTGCCAGTATGAGAATCAGAGTTGAAAAAGGCTAGTTGGTCAACCGTAATGAATTTTCCTTGATGTGGGAAATGTAATACATGGAAAAGGGTTGACATGATGACACACATGGAATCAATCCATCTACGACCAAGTAAGAGGTTATAGTCAAGAGACACATCATAGACCTCGACCTCTACATTGACCAATTTTCCTTCCAACATAATAGAGAACGAGGGAAGAACACCATAGGGCTTAAAACTAGAACCATTGAAAGCCTTAAGTGTATTGTGTGATTCGGCGAGGGGGGAAGAGCCAATGGATTTCCAACAAGAAAAATGCATGATGCACGTTAAGGCGTCCTCGTCAATAACGATTCTACAGAAGTTCTTGTTCTTGAAAACAACTTGAATTTGAAATTCTAACTAAGGAGGTAGCCTTGGAAAGTGATATTCCAAGTCAAAGATTATCAAATTTGTATCTGTAGGATCAATTTCACCGATGGCCTTTAATAGTTCCTTCCATTGAGCATGACAACTTTGAAGGACTTCGAGAGCTAACATCGCAGAGGGTGCTTATGCAAGATATTCTACAACACTGTAGTTTTGAGCAGCACGTGCATGAGGATTGAAGGTAGACTTTTGAGAAACGCGCTTTGGAGGAGGGTAGAGAATAATATTGGGACCCATTCGTCCAAGATGAAGAGGATCGTTGGGAGGTGAAGTTGAAGGAGGTGGTTGAACCAACGAAGGTGGTAAATCGTCAACTTTATCCTTTGAAGGAGAGTAATCTTTGGCCTGAGTGGTGATGAAAACATCATTCTTGGTAGAATTACTAGTACACATAAGGACATATGAAGTGGTGGAAGGCGAGGGTTGGTTATGAATGACCAACTGAGCCTGCTATTGAGAAGAGAAAGGTTGTGACAAAACAATAGGTGTGGGAGGTTTTCCATTTCCTTGAACGAGTTTAGTGACCTCATCACGTCTTGGATAGTCTTTCGTGTAGTGATCATCACCACAAATAAGGCAAGAATATCAAGGTTTATGCTTATCCTTATCATCAGTAGACTGGTTCTTGGGTTTATTAGATTGCGGATTGTTATTTCTATCCTCCTTATTCTTACCCTTTCCTTTTTTAGACTTATTTTTTTCGGTAGGGGTGGATTGAACAGAGTTAACCTCAGAAGTTTTTCTGGTCGAAGGAGTAGGAGTCAGAGCACTTTGAACATTAGAAGTAGGATATTTTGGATTGGTGTGAGTGGTTGATGTGGATTTAGCGTCAGCAGGGAAGGTGCCAATCACACCATCAACAACATGAGAAGTTGCTGGCGTTGTTGATGTAGTGGTGGTAGAAGGACGAGGAGCATCAGGGAGCAAGTCGTAAAGAGTGCTTGTTTGCAAATAAATGAGATCTAGGTACTGAGAACAACTAATCACCTTCTCTTCAGTGAAAATTCCACCCATGGAAATATCACGGGAGATTTCATTCACGAATGATTTAGTGAACCATTCAGCCAATAATTGATCAGGAAGGTCGCGTTTGATCAAACGTCATCTTCATCTCCACTCATGGATGTGATAAGAAATATGAGTGGCCGAATATTACTTAAAGGAACTCAAAATATTGGTTCCTGTCTCGTAACATATAGGCAATTGGTAATGTGTGAGAAAATCCATGGCAAGGGTGTTGAAGTCATTAAAGAAACCTCCTGATAATTCTATATACCACTTTGGAGCTGAACCCGTGAGAGTTTGTTGAAAGAGACATAACCGAATGGAGTCTTCCATCAAAGAGTTGGAAGAGAACGAAAGGTGAAAATTCATGACATGGTTGTTTTGGTCTTCTCCTGATTTACCATCAAATTTGGGAATGTTGGACGGTAGCTTGGCTGGTATGATGGGCCAATGGGGAGATTGTAAGATAGGATCATTCAATATTCTAGACAAGTCGGGTATATCGAAAGTGGCTAGAAAAGGAAGCTATCTATTCACTTGAGGGTACTGCTGACTTTTGGGACGAAGTACCATCTGTATACTAGTAGGTCCGTAAGCAGTCTGCATATACGTGGAATGTACTGATAGATTCGACCGAGGATGTGGAGGCATGTAACCCATAGGTTTGGGTTGGTTGGAAATGTTCCCTTGAAAAGGCACACTAGAATGAATGTGTGGACCCCAAGTGGAACCCAAAGAACCCAGATATGGCTAGCCCAAGTTAGGGGGTATAAAAGGGTTGCTTTGAGGTTGTTTCCCCCTAGATGATTATGGATTTCCTTGGGAAAGGAGATTCCAAAGGTGGGTTAGTGATATAGATGTGTTATGTCCATACAGTGGGTTATAGAGTCTAACCTGAGGTTTTACTCCAAGTGGAGGATACCCACCAACGTTAGATTTCCCCCCAACAGAAATATGGTAACCAGAAGTGAACGAAGGATGGGTGCTTCCAATTGGATTGGAGCCACTAGGGCCAGATCCCCCGAGAAAAGGTGGAGAAGACCCTTCATAGAAGACCTGGGAAGGTGTAGTAACAAAAGTGGTAGCAACATTGTACCCAGGTGGAACAAAAAGTCCAGAAACTCCAGACGGAACCTGGGTAGGGATAGCAGTGGAAGGGTTAAAATTGTAATACCCAGGAGGGGATGATGGGATAGGTCGTCTAGACGAGAGTGGTGTGACAATGGGAGCTTGGCTAATCACCACATTCCCTATAGGAATAGTTGAAATGTGTAGAACCATAGTAGAATGGGCCATCTGGAGAGAAACAATCGAGCTAGGACCAATAGGCTATGTGTATGGACTGATGATGATATAGCTGGTTGCACCAGAAAAGTGGTTGGGTGGCACCGTGTAGGTAGCAGACACTTTGGGTATTTTTGATACTACAGGTATATCATCACCTGCTCCTGATCCATAAAGGTCCTGCACCATGCGAGGTGGGCATCTAAATATGTCGGTATTCTAAAGAGGAATCCCGACTCCAGGGCCTGAATGGGGTCTGGTCGGTATTCCAGAAGTGTCAACAACAAGTTCTCTGGATGAATTCAGTTGGAGAATACGTCTCTCATATCCAGGAGGAATGCGGAAAGCCTCTAGAGAATTAGAAACAATACAAAAACTTTCTAAAGAGGTGGAACCTTCCTCTTGTGAGGTTACAATGTCCTGGACCTCGCTCTGTGTAGGAGATACCTTTGGTGACTGAAGGGGTATAGAGAGGTAATCCTCCATATTTTTATAAGGAAGTCCCTGGAACCTACGTGAACGACATGGAGGGTCGATGTTGGCCGAGCCAAGTATTTCACACAAAACATATATGGCCAACTACGAAAGAAAATAACAATCGCTAATAAAATATAGGTATCAAACCAAGCAAACAAACCTTCTTATTTCAAAATCACTAGTTGGTGATGCAATCCAATGTCACGAAGTCAAGACAAGAAGGGGCTAGGATAGAGTGGGTGGAAAAGTTACATTGACGACTTGCTTAATGGACTTACACCCTGGTGCAAGCTCCCACTCATAATTGTGGGTATACCCTCCAAGGAGCCCGAGTGAGTCTGTCCAACATCGATTCCAGGTACCATGAAGACTTTCCCCTCCACAGTCACCTCGTGTAAGACCCTAAAAATATAGGTAACTAAGGCTACCAAGAAAAACAGGGATGCCTGGGGAAATAGTCGACAGTTTGATCCACGTGCAAAGGCAAGATACTAGCCTGAAATCAACTAAAGAGGATTCCACTCATCATTGTGGGAATACCTTCAAGCGACCCCCATAATACGCGTAATATCTACACAAAGACCAATAAAGCAGGGTGAGTAACTCTTCCAGTCTCAATGCGACCCCACGTTTGACCCTTGTGTGAGAAGGGATTCCCAGGACAAAATGTTGCAAATGGATTTGAACACTTCCTATCACAAGATGTTATTGTGTGTTTTTTTCTTTGGAGAGTGTGTCTCACATCCTATCCCAAAGCGCTAGCCTAACTAATGTTGGTGTAAAAGATCCCTAGAAAATAAAAGTTACTAATTAATTTTTTTTAATTATGCAATGTTTTTTAGAGGTTGTTGTTTACTCAAGAGGGAGATGGAGATGAAACCAATGTTGTGAGAGACCTTGACCCAATAATATGAAAATATACATGAATGATGCAATCTTTCGTTCAATGAATTATATCTACAATAGGGAGAATATATCTTTCCGAAAACACGAAAGCTACGAAGTACAGTTTCTTTTCTTGAATGAACTACAATTCCAAACAATCATAAGCAATGAAATTTCTCAATTTGTTCTCTTTCAGTTTTGAATGCAAATATTTTTTATGAATGATTACTTAAAAAGAATGAATGACTTTAATTTTCCTTTTCGGAACCAGATATGAGATATACTAAAGAAAGGAAATGTAATCAAAGCAAATAGATACACTGAACAGAAACCCAAATCAAACTTTCAATGAATATAAAAAACAAAGATGACAAGAAAGCGTTTATCAAATGAAAACAAGAAATAACTTTCAAATCAACAAACAATCCAAAAAATGTAAAATAGTCCAAAACTTCACTCAGATGAAATACTTTTAATCAATCAAGCACCCAGATCTACGATCAAATATTATATCCTTGTTGATAAAAATCAAGAATAAAAAAACTTACAAATTAATAATGAAGGGTTCACAATCTTTGAAAACAAATCAAAAAGCAAGTTCGAAATTCAGTAATCAATCAAATACTGACCTCAAAAGTTCCCCCAGATGATGAAGGCAAAACCGGGCATCAAAAGATAATCAAGACCCAATCCAAAAAAATTTACAGACACCGTCGCAGGCCAACAGTAGGTTACAGTGCGGAAATCACCAGTTTCCACAGGCTAGCAATGGGTAGGGTGTGGAAATTTTGCACTGGTCTAAACATTTAGGGTGTGAAAATCTAAATTTGTCACAGGTGACATATAGGGTGCAGTGCGGAAATGTCTGTAAACACAATAAAATTGGAAAGAGAGTAAAGAAATTTAGGAAACTTTCAGGGCTAGAGAGTCTAGATTGAGCCCTTACAGACTCAAAGACTGAAACATAATGAAAAAAGATAGGCTAAGGGAAAATGGACAACAAAAAATAAAAAATAGATCGTATCCCCAATGGAGACGCCAATTGGTTTATTGAATATATTGGTAAATGTAGACATAAACTAATCTCACTAGATCCACCTAGATCTAGAACAAAACAAGACAAGACATGACACTTTCCCTAAGCTCTAATAATTGAATATACCATCAAATAAAGGATGAGTAACATACCTTTGAATATCGCTTCCTTATGTCTTTTTTGTCCCTGCTTCACTCCGTTTCTCTTGTGCTATTGACTCTGCAATGAAACACAAACCAACCAAAGTGAAAGCAATAATAGTATATTCAATGAAGACTTATACATATGATCAAGGAATCATGTAATAAAATGAGAATGGTTTTATGGGAAAGAAACATGCCACTGTATTATATGAAGATAAAGTGGAAGATACAACCAAACAACCTTGATGTCGCTAAGTTCCCTTTCAGTGGCCCTTTTCTCCAACACACACTTGCTCCAAGCTCACATGAAAATGATCCACAATAACTTGATGGACTGAGATGAAGCCCTCAAGCATCTGATGTAGAGTACCTCACACAATTCACAACCTATTCAACCTTAAGCATTCCTTACTTTTTCTTGCTTACTTAATGCTTAACCTTTTCCATGAGAAATACATCATCATATAGGAGAAATAGAGATGGTTAAAGAGATCAAGATGATACCACCAAATCAGAGAGGCAGGTAGGATCTCAACCACACAGATGCCATCTCATATTCTAGAATATTCCTTATAGAAATTTCGTGAACTTCTTCCTTTTTCTCAGTTTTAGAACGCCTCCACACCTTGCCTATATGGCAGCCTGCGGAAACCCCGCAGGCTAGGTTTAGAGAAGCCGACAGAAATCACGCATTTCCGCACTGTATAATACTACTAGCCTGTGACGTCCTTCTAAAAACAAGCCTTGTAAAGTAGGAAACTAGTTTCTTTTCTCATGGGAAAGATCCTTTTGAGAGGCTGAATACATGCTTGTAGACACATCACGAGGGTGACCAAAATAATGTATAACAACTTCCCATCATTTCAATGTTCTATTTTTTGTTGCAAGTGGTGGTATACCTTCACCTGGATAAATGAAAAGGAAGATCATGATAGTGGACTAATACGTATTAACTCTAAAAAAATGTGGGTTGAAAGTAAGGAGCCTTTTGTTTCACACACCTGACCCCCTAAGTAGCCTTTTAAGGGATGGGGTATAAATTTTTCCACTTTCCTACAACTTCTTTGAGTCCCTCGAATAAGGGAACCATTTCCTTCTTCTCTTTGAGATCTTTCCAGCGACTACAAACTCGTCCAAACCTGAGATTTGATTCAAAATTTATGGCTCCTTGAAATTCTCGGGGTAACATTAGTTAAACACCACATGGCTCCACCTCATTCATTCCATCCTACATTGCACTAACACAACCTTAGTCATCATCCTCTAGCAATGACATGGCCATTGGAGGGGCAGTTTTAGGGGAATATCTCTAAGGACTTCGTGGGTAACATGCCTTCAACCCCTTGGATATTCTTATACAGGTCTACAAATGTCTCTAGAGTTTTGAAGTTCAAAGGAATATTTCCACAACAGAATCTATGGTGAATATTATATCCACCCTTTGATTTGATGGCTAAGATTCACTCATGCTTAAAACGTAGCTTAAACTTGACAAGGGGGAAAGGGGTCCCACACTTACTTCATTACCAATCCCACGATGCCACATCATTATGGCATACATGCCCTATCCCACCAAGGTTGGACACCACACATAGGAATTTCTGCACTTTGTCACTTAACGCACCATCCTATATCCTCACATCTCATGGAGTCTTGTATTTCCGGTGTTCTGAAGTTCTAGAAATCTCGCCATGTACTTCAGCCTTCGATGCTTCGATGTTTGGACTATACAAAAACATTTCCAATCTCCCAGAACCCTAAAGTATCTGAGTTTCAAAGTTTCGAACTCTCGAAGTAATACTTTGTCAAAGTACTTATGTTGTCCTTCCACTAATTGATCAAACGGTTTGGAAGGCCTCCCAACAAATCCTTAGATCAATGTCTCACTATGTCTTTGAATTACTTTGCTTGTTCTAATGGTTGGCAGGATTTTTCCACTTACTCTATCCTTCCACTATATGTGATCTAACAATTGAGAGAGGTCTCAAGGGATCCCTAGATTAACGACTCATGTTGGTTCATGATTTCAACATTCAGGGGTTCTGACCATTCCAAACTTTGTCACGCCCGGAGTGAGTCAATGTCGAATGACCATAAATTTAATCTGATGGTAAGGAAAGATAATAAACATTCTTAGATATACGTCTCACATTACTTCACAACCAAAAAGTTGGTTAGGTTTTAACGACATGATGAATCCCATGATAAAAGGTAAGTGACCTCCAATTGCTAGTCAAACCGTCTAGTTACCGTTTCGATAGGTTAATGTCAATAGGATTTGAATGTTGTGAGGATTCAACATCTCAAAGCTCTAGACCTCTGAAGTTCTCAATATCAGAAGGATTATATCCCTTTGAGTGTAGTGCAGGGTTCCAAGGTCCTAGTCATATAGGGCTTTGACAAGCCTCGAGGGATACACTCTTAAAAATTTCCAGGATTTTCTTAAGGTTGCGGACTTGAACCCACGGTGACTCGGGAAAATTCTTTGAAGGAAGCACCCTTCATCTACAAAACTCGAATTCCACAATCAGGAAAAAGGTAATTTTGAGGGATCAATAGGACTGAAGTATTCCCGTAGAGTTTGCACTGACTCTACATATGCGGATTTGGTGCTTGGGAAATCCCTTGAGGATTGTCCAACCAATATAGGGGTCGAAGTCTTATGTCCCCAAATTTTGTTAAAATCCCATTGCTAACATTTTTCCCTTTCTAAACAGAGGTAGTAAAACACCATCTACAAAATATGACATTCATTCCTTACTTCAAATTTCCCAGGAAGCTAGGCCATCAGAGCCACAATTCTAGCATTCAAAAAATATAACACATTTTTCCATTAGCTAACTCAAGAAGATATGGATTACAACAAAGAATTCAATACTATATGAATCTCATATTCACACTTATCTAAAATTGGAAATTAGTTGGAAACTACTGAAAGGGGTGCTCCTTTCCATCCAACCATAGGCATAGTTTCTCTTTAAGTATTCCTCAATTGGACACCCCCTAGCTAGACCATGATGCCATGAGATATATGAATTTTTCCCTTTTTTCTCAGCTGCAACAAGGGACAAAGTTTACTCTCCTTTTCCCACAGGGTCCTGGCAGTTCAATTTTCTATCCACCAAGCAAGGGAGCCTATTGTGAATTCTCACTTAATCACTGCATCTTCATTTATCCGCTTGATTAGAAAATGTTGTCCAATCTCCTCTATACCCATGAAAACATATATTTCTTATTTCTCCTCCTAAACAGAGAACCTCGCACGATGTGCTTCCTCTAGAATGGTCTCTCAACCCATTTGTTTGCATCGTCTTCCCTCTACCCACTATTTTCCTAAATTTTCTTGCCTTTCCCAACAAGAGTTTGTGGGTCAGATCATGAAGTCTCCTGATGGGTACTCTTCCCATCTCCTCATTTACTCTTGAGGAATACTTCCTTACCAACTTGACTGGTAATTAAATTTTCTGGGCTAGAATATGATTCTAGGTCTGAGCAATTTATATCCAACAACGTATTGGTTTGGAAAGGTCATATCAAACATCACTAGTTCCCCTCACCATCCCCTCTCCTGCATCATGATCCATACTAGCCATATCCTTTCAACATTTATGCAACGATTTTCCATTTTTATTTTAATAACATAATATATATATATGTTGGCGTTCGGAAGCCACTCCTGGATTGCTAGTAGGAGCAGAGCCCGAAGCCCATCAGTTTTATGTCACGGTTTGTTTAAAGGGTGATCAAATGGAGGAAAACTCAGAACAACATCGTGTCAACTCAGAAACCAGACCAGGCATGCATGAAAGAGTGAGGTCTTGATAAACTCCAAACAGTGAGTCGTAGTAAAGGGTGAGCAGGTGGAAGACTTGCGCAAGAAGGGTGCAAGGTCTATCACAGACATCCGGTTTGGGAAAGACTGAAGAAGAATGCATTCGAACGCAAAATCCTTTTACATTCAAACACAAATACCAGAGGGCACGACAACGTCACAACAAATCCTTTATTGTAACAAGCTATTCTACTATGAATCCTCAAGCAAAAGATGAAACAAAGATGGAAAAGAAAGGAAGTTGTTTGTTATAAACCAAGAAGTCTCAGACACAGAGGCATAACCAGGAAACCAGAGTATTTGCTGAAACTTTACAGTCGGGAGCTTAGCTCTACCATCGATAGATACAAAAATGGAAAAAATGCCTACATATACTCAAAATGAC
>ML782394.1:237486-292960 GCA_009831015.1 Picea engelmannii | reverse complement strand
CAATTTAGTTTCAAAACTAGCAAACTGATATTTCCAAAAGTTTGAAGTAAATTTTGTATCTCTGTCTGATATGATTTCCTTAGGCATGCCATGCAGTCTAAGTAATTATTTCATGAAAATGTTGGCAATATATATCACCTTGCAAGTTGACTTTATGGGGATAAAGTGATTTTACTTGCTCATCTTGTCCACAACTACCATAATAACATCATTCTGCTTGGTTTATTTAGGTAGTCTGGTGATAAAATCCATGGAGATCGTTTCCCATTTCCATTCTGGGATTGGTAGGGGATTCAAAAACCCTGCTGGATTTATGTGTTTCACCTTAACCTGCTGACATTCTAAGCACTTGGCCAAGTAGTCATCTATGTATTTCTTCATTCTCGGCCAATAAAATAGTTTCTTGGTGGTTGTGATCATTTTATGATAATCAGGGTGACCCATGTATGGTCTTTTATGTATCTCATCTAGTATGAACCTCTTCAAGTTGTCACACTTTGGGATATACAAACTACCTTTGTAAGTTAGTAGGTCATCTTTCAACATTTGATAGCCCTCATACTTTATCCCTGTGGGCTCTTTCTCTAAGTATGATTTCATAGTTTTGAAAAACTCATCCGCTTCCTATGCAGTTTTAACTCTCCCCTTGATGTTTGATTCATAGGTACTTACAGTTTCCAAATGAATCACCTTCATACTTATACTGAGGGAATCAACCACTATGTTTTCCTTTCCCTTAATATGTTTGATTTCGAAATCAAATTCACTAAGGAGATCCATCCACCTAGCATGTCTAACATTAAGTTTGGGTTGGTCGAACAAGTATCTAATCCACTATGGTATGCCATAAGTATGAATATTATTCCTAGGAGGTAATTCCTCCTACATTTTTAAAGCATGTACTATGGAAGCCAATGCTAGGTCATGTGTCACATAATTTATTTCATGTGCATTCAATTTTTTGGATTCATAACAGATTACATGTCCTTCTTGCATGAGGAATCCTCTAAGTCCCTCTTTGTTGGCATTTGTACATACCAGGAAGTCCTTGTTTGGGTCTACAATTTTCATCATTGGTGCATTGGTTAAAAGTTGTTTTAATTGGTGAAAAATTTCTTCACATTCTGTGGTCCAAACAAATTTAACTCCCTTTTTCTGTAGGGAGGTGATTGGGAAACCAATCTTGGAAAACCCCTTTACGAACCTTCTATAATATCCTTCTAGGCCCATAAAGGATCTGATATCATAGACATCCTTTGGTGTATGACAATCTGTGATGGATTTTATCTTGTCAGGGTCAACTGCCATTCCTTTCTCAATGATGACATGGCCTAAATAATGGACTTGGTTTTGGAAAAAATCACACTTACTAAACTTTTCATAGAGCTTGTTCTCTCTCAACACTTGAAGAACTAAATTAAGGTGTTCTTAATCCTCCTCCCTGCTCTTAGAATAGATTAAGATATCATATATGAAGAACAACACAAATATTTCCAAGAATATGTTGAGTACATTATTCATCAGGCTCATAAAGGTGGTTGGTGCATTGGTAAGCCCAAATGGCACCACCACAAATTCATAGTGCCCATATATCGTCCCAAAGGTTGTTTTATGGATGTATTCATCCTTAATTTAAACTTGATGGTATCCATACCTCAAGTTGATCTTGGAGAAAATTTCAGTACCCCTTAATTGGTCAAACAAGTCATCAATTCTGGGTAAGGGATACTTATTTTTAATGGTCATCTTGTTGAGTTGTCTATATTCTATGAACAACTTAAGTGTGCCATCCTTCTTCTTCACAAAAAAATCTAGTGCTCCCCAAGGGGACACACTAGGCTATATGTAACCTTTGTCCAACATCTCCTTCAACTGTAGTTTGAGCTCAAGTAGCTCTGGTGTACTCATTCTATAAGGTTCTCTAGACATTGGCACCACTTCGGGTACATGTTCTATTGCAAAATCAATATCTCTTCTTGGAGGTAGACTCGATACCTCTTCTGGAAACACATATTTATACTCTCTTAATATAGGATGGTCCTCTAGGCTTGGTTTATTTTCCTCAACAGAGTTCAACACTTGTATTTCATACAAAGGACATTCTTTTCTGCAATACTTATTCACTTAAAGGGATGGTATTTGTCTCACTGAGATAGAATTTTGAATTCTTTGTAGTGTTCGTTTCCCCCTTTCCTCATATTCACACTCCAATTTTTTATTATAACAGTCCAACTTGACTTTATGGGAAGCCAACCAATACATTCCAATCAACATATCATAAGATCCTAAAGGGAGTATGTTTAAATTTTCTTGGGTGGGAAATCCATTCAAAATGAATTGGCATGATGGTATGACCTCTGTCACCTTTCTTTTTGTTCCAGTGGCTAGTTGTACCAGCCAATATTTAGCATGTTTTACTTGTTGCAATTTACATCTCTCAATAGTTTAAGGGAAACCATAACTCAGATTATAACTAGTGTCAATTAAAACAGAAACAAGATGGTTGGAAATCATACCTTCCATATCCACTGCTGAAGCTTGGTGATCAACTTGTCGGTTATCCAGGGATGCATGAATTTGTGGCCTGATCCTAGACACGTCATTGACTTTTGTAGATTCCTGGATATTGTAGACGCTCTTATTGTCTTGCTTCCTATGGGGGAAGTCCCTCAAAAGAAATTCTTCTCTGCATCCTCAACATTTCAATGGTCCTCTCATTTTATCATCAATCTTTCTTGGGACTGATCCCAAGGGTTTATTTCCACTTGGAGATGGAAAGTTCTGTTGATACACACTTTTTTCAGGGAGGCTCATCTTAGTGCCTTTCCTATGGTTCCTAAACCTTGAATTTTTAAACCCCTTCTTCTTGAATCCCAATTTTCTTTCCTTTTCCCAATCCTTATGAGGATCTACCCTGTGCTTGAATTTCTCATAGCAATTCCTTGCCTTCATAATGGTGTCTTCTAGAGTCTTGGGTTCATCAAACTCAATCCTATCTCGATAAGATTGAGGAAGTCCGCTAATGAATCATTACACCTTCGTCTTTTCATCCTTGATGTAAGGAACATACCTCAACAAATCAAGGAATGTGTTGACATATTCATCAATGGTGAGTTTTCCAAGTTTGAGTTCATAGAAATCCTTAGTCCTTTCATCATAGTACCTTTCAGATAGATACTTTTTCTTAAAATACTTTTCAAATTTTTTACATGGAAACTCCTTCTCATGAATTCCCTTCACATTTCTAAGGTCCTCCCACCATATGGAGGCCTTTCAATTCAAATTAAAGATGGCTATTCGAGCCTTCAAGTTCTCGGAGTAGTCATGGACTATGAAGTACTTCTTTAGGCCGAGTAGCCAAGATTATACTTCTTCCCACTTCTTAATCTCTCCATCAAAAGTGGGTGGTTTGGATTTCTTAAACTCTTCACGGTCATGGCTCTTGGAATGTTTCCTCCTCTTTCTTCTCCTCTAAGAATGTAAACTAGTCTCACTGTTATAAAATTCCTTGGAGTTGTTAGTCTCTCACTAGAGGATTCTTCAGTTGAATCCTTGATGTTAGCATGCCTTTTGGCTGCATGTTGAGCCTTCTTTGAGGTGCTTATTCTTGTGTTGATATTTTCATGACCATTATTTTGTATCTCAAATGGACTTTGGGTTCTCTTAGTATTATGTCTATCCACATTACTAGCCATCATTGCATGTTGTAGTTTCCTTTGTATGTCTGATAGGATTTTCAACAGGATTACATTTATGTCAATTTTCTTTTCTTGTTCTCTCATGAGTCTCTCATTGTATTCCTTAAATCTTTGTAATTATTCCATAAGGCTTCTTACAATTTCAACTAAATATAGAGGGGTTTCCACCAACCTCCTCAAAACAAAATATTCTTATCTATTGTGGGAGATTTCCCCCAACTCATGGTGTGTCACCATTCTTTATGTTGTAATTTTCCTTGCTATCCACTGATTATTTAAGTGTTGATAAAAAAAAATTATGTTAGTTAATTGTTCTCAAATTTGATGAACAACACATGTAATTTTTTTTTTTAAGGTAAAATTATCTTCATTATTCCACATATAACAAAAATATGGTGTTTAGATTCAAAATATGTAAATAGTAGAATGTCTCACTCTTTTCAGTATTAAAGATCAAATAATCTCTTACATGTGGGTATAATAGAGTGCCCAACCCTTAAATATTTTCTATTAAATTTTGTTCAGCTCTTTCATGAGCCCAAGAAGGCCAAGTGTTGTTGCCCACTCTGATACCAATATGTCACACACCCAACCCCCTAAGTATCCTTTCAAGGGATGGGATATAATTTTTTACATTTTCCTACAAATTCTCTAAGTCCCTCGAATAAGGGCACCATCACCTTCTGCTCTCTAAGAGATCTCCAACGACTATAAACTAGTCCAAAACCGAGATTTTAGTCAAAAGTTAAGGATCCCTAAACTTCTCGGGGTATCGTTGGTTAAAGGCCACGTGGATCCACCTCATTCATACAATCCTTCATGGACTAACACGACCTCCGTCGTCATCCTATAGTGATGACATGGCCACTGGAGGGGCGGTTGCAGGGTAATATCTCATGGGACTTCATGGGTAACATGCCTTTAGCCCCTTCGATATTCTTATAAAGGTCTACAAACTTCCCCAGAGTTTTGAGGTCCGAAGGAATCTTTCCACTCTAGAATATATGGTGAATATTTTATCCACCCTTGGATTTGATGGCTAAGATTTACCCATTTTATCTTAAACTTGACAAGGGGGAAAGGGGTTCCACCATGCCACATCCTCACGACATACGTACCTATTCCCACTGATATTGGAAACCGCACACAATAATTTCGACACTTTGGCATGTAACAAAACCATCCTATATCCTCATATCTCCCGCAGTCCCGGAGTTCCAGAGTTCCAAAGTTATAGAAATCTCACCATGTACTTCGGCCTTCAACGCTTTGACATTTGGCCTGTGCACCAACATGTAAAATATCTCAGATCCCCGAAGTATCAAAGTTCAAAAGTTCCAGACTCTCAAAGTGATACTTCACCAACGTACTTACATTGTCCTTCCACTATTTGATTGAACAGTTGGGAAGGGCCCTAAACGAATCCTTAGATGAAGGGATCACTATGTCTCCAAATTCCTCCCCTCGATCTGACGGTTGGTGGGATTTCACCACTTAATCTATCCTTCCACTATACCTGATATAATGGTTGAGAGAGGTCCTGAGGGATACATAGATCAATGACTCACATTGGTTCATGATTTCGGCGTTCAGGGATTTCGGTCGTTCCAAACTCTTTTGCGCCCGGAGTGGGTCAACGCCAAATGACCATAACTCACATTTTTTTGTGAGGAAATATCCCAAAGATTCTTAGATCTATGACAAACGTTACTTTGTGGTCAAAAAGTTAGTCAGGGTTGAATGACAAGACATATCCCATGATAACAGATAAGAGACCGTCAGTTGTCGGTTAAACTGTCTGGTTACTATTTCGACAAGTTATCTTCAACAAGATTTTAATTTTGTGAGGTTTCAACATCCCAGAGCACCTATGAAGTACCTAATCTCAAAATGATTAGCTCCCTTTAAGCGTAGTGTAGGGTTCCAGAGTCTTGGTCATATGAGGATTTGGCAAGCCTTGAGGGCTACACTCTTAAATATTTCTGGGGTTTTGTTAAGGCCACGAAATTGAACTTGCGGTCACTTGGGAAAATGGTTTGAAGGAAGCACCCTTCATCTACGAAACTCAAATTCCGCAATCAGGAAAAAATAAATTTCTAGGGATCAACAGGACTGGAGTATTCTCGTAGATTCTGTCCCGACTCTACATCTATAGATTTGGTCCTTGGAAAATATCTTGAGGATTTTCCAACAAACACAGGGGTCGAAGTCTTGTGTCCAAAAATTTGGTTAAAATCACATTGCTAGCAGTTCTCCCTTTCTAAACAGATGTATCCAAACACCATCTACAAAATATGACATTCACGCCTTACTTCAAATTTCCCAAGCCTCTAGGCCATCAAAGCCACAATTATAGCATTCAAACAATATAACACATTTTTCCATTAGCTAAATAAAGTAGATACATATTACAACAATGCAGTCAATACTATATGAAGCTCAGAGTTACACTTATCTGAAACTGGAAATTACTTGGAAATTGTTGAAAGGGGTGCTCTTTTCCACCCAACCATAGACACAGTTGCTCTTTGAGTATTCCTCAACTGGCCACCCTAGATAGACCATTATTAAATGAGATAGATGATTTTTTCCCTTTTTTTTAAGCTATAGCAAGGGACAAAGGTTACTCTAATTTTCCCACAGGGTCCTCACAGTTCAATTTTCCATCCACCAAGCAAGGGATCATGTTGTGATTTCTCACTCAATCACTGCATATTCATTTATCAACATAATTATAAAACACCGTCCAAGCTCCCTTATACTCAGGACAACATATATTTCTCAATTATCCTCCTAAACAGTGAGCCTCACACGCTATGTGACCTCTAGAATGGTCTCTCGACCCATTCGTGTGCATATTCTTTCCTCTACCCATGAATTTCATGACTTTTATTTCCTTTCCGAACAATATTCCGTGGGTTATATCAGGAAGTTTCCTGACAGGTACTCTTCCCATCTCCTCATTTACTCTTGAGGAAGAATTCCCAACTACCAGCTTAATTAGTAATTAAATTTTATGGGCTAGAATATTGTTCTGGGTATAAGCAATTTATATCCAGCAGCGTACTAGTCTGGCAAGTTCATCTCAACCATCACTAGTTCCCCTCACCATCCCCTCTCATACATCATGATCCATATTATCTACCTCCTTTCAATAGTTATGCCACAAATTTCCATATATATATATATATAATAACAAAGGTTCATTGTATTTCCAAATTTCTTATGATGGGTTTGTCCATAGTATTTATCCAAATATAATTATATTTACAAGCTGGGGGAAATAGGGGTATTACATTGTGTTTTCCCAAAACATTGCAACCAAGTGTTCTTTTACCCAGATGTGTTGGATGGGGATTTGTGGTTCGTATTTATACATGATTCGAGAACTAAACATCTTTTTGAAAACAACAATGTTGCAATGCCAAGTGGGGAAGATAATCAGGGTGAGGGAAACAAATACTGATTTGTAAATGATTTATTTGGATATTTATATTGTGAATGTGTAATTTTATTATGGGTATCTATAATGGACAATTACATTTTTTTTTCCTTCATTTTATAATTATGTTGGATATGAAAAATTAACAACCATTTACAACCACCATATTGAAAATACATTAAATAGAAGTACACACATAATATTTGGTTTTGATATATTTTCATTGTCATATCTATTGTTTATTATAGCATATTTATGTTTTTTTGTATTAAAATATGTTTACGTTAACCTTTGAATTACTAAGCATTAATTGAGATATCACAAAGTTGGTGGCATACAATAGTAAATATTTATTTTAAATCATAGTTTATTTAACTAAAAATGAAGATATTAAAAAATATTCAAACCTCAAAATTTTTATTGTTTGAGAAAATAAAAATAAAAATAAATATATACTTACACTGATGGAACTTCTAAGGACAATTCCAACAAAATAACTCCATGCAACATCTACATTACTTGTGGTGTACATGGCATTACCAACTTTGATGGAATTCCCCACCTTAACTAGTGCAACTATCATGTCCTTCACCTATTCCACTCCATCCTTTAGTTTTATAATCATATAAACTTATATTAATATTTTTTTTGCATTCTCCTTGAAATAAGTGTCAATATAGGAAGGACATGTAAATTCTAAAATAGTCTTTTTCTATAGCTAGTCAAAATTAAGGAAAATTTTAATGATCCATGCTTATCTAAAAGCATAGAAACCTATGTCAATTATAATCATTCTTAAATTACTAATTATAAAATGTTGGGTGAAATTATTTTTTGATAAAATATTCATAAGGTTTTTGTTAGAGTAAAAAAATGTGAAACCATTTCATCGAAAGTGTATAGATCAAAATGTATTATTATTCTCTATATTTATTATTTTAAGTTTAATTGTATAAATTTCATAAATTATAATAGTTGGAAAATATAAATTAATAAAATCTTTGGAAAAATTAAATATTAATAACATACACTCATTGTGATTTTAGTAAACAATTATATTACAACTTTGTCTTGTAATCTTTGAATAATAATAAAAAAAATAGCATGGTTATTACAACATCAACGTTATTATTAGTGAATAATTATGTTATAATGTTATTATTATAATATATGAAAACGACATAAATATTCAAATCACAATCATTTCACTCATCACATTTAAGAATTTTTATTTCTAAACACATTTAATCAACATATTGTATCTTGTTGGACAACAAACAATTCACCGTGAACAACAGTTAAACATTATATGGCATTAATATTTATAACTTTTTGCAATCACAATCCAAATTAAACGTTTTCATAAAAATAAAATTAAACATTATATGACAACTATAAATTTAAATGAGTGATACATATCAAAGTTCACTTAAAAACAGAGAAATCATTAACAATGTTCATCATTAGCATACTCATATTACATTTTATAAATCAAACAACAACCACAACTTTATATGAAAAACATAATATACATGAGTGATATACATATGAATATACATGTCAAACATACATCTCAACAAAATCTGCAATAAACATGTGATATATAGATCTCCAATCAAATATAAACAAATCAGTATAAATGCCAATTTGTACCACTACTAGCTAGGTCCACCACTAGATCCAGGTGCATCAGTGTCTCTACTACCAAAGGTAGAGCCTCTATCAACAACAACTATCTCATAAAAAAATGTCGGAAAAAGTGCACTATCAAGTGTCTCTATATCAATATCATAAAATGTGCATGAATAATAATCAATATCATCATAGTGTCCAAAGCATCTAAATCTTGTGACACGTGTGGAGGAAGAGGAGGAGGAGAGGAATCAGTGGATGATCACACATGTGGACTAGGATAAACACAACGATTGGTGGATGGTGAGACAAGTAGAGGAGGAGGGGGAGGGTCAGTAGAATATGGTGACCCATGTGGAGGAGAAGCAAGAGGAGGAGGAGGAGGGGGAGGAGGAGTATCGGACGTGGATATGGGTTTAGACACATGTAGAGGGGAAACAGGAGGAGGAGGAGGGGGAGGAGGAGGATCAGACATGTATATAGGTTCAGACACATGTAGAGGGGAAACAAGAGGAGGATGAGGATCATACATGGATGCAGGTTTAGACACATGTGTACTAGAAGAAAGAGGATTGGTAGATGCTACAACCAACTCATGTGGAGGAGAATCAGGAGGAGGAGGAGGATGACCTTATGGTGGATTAGAGGATGTGAATGGCTTTGATGATTAACTAGATGTAGTGGGATCATGAGAACCACCCCTCAACATATCGATGATGTTTATGGAACCAATAATATGACACATCAACATTGCCATGTCACGATGAAAATGCCTCCATGTAGTAGAGAGCTACTCTACCTATAATATGTACCTAAGGGGTACAGGTACCACTCTGTGACTAATAATGACATGGGATAAATCATCGACGACCTCCATATGTACTCTCGTATCTGGCATGCGTGGCATGTGGGGTCTCTATAGTACTGGAGGTTGGTTCTCTCCCTCCTCCATCACCTCATCCTCATGTTGGAGAGGCACAACCCTAGAATATATGTTAATATCTGCAAAAAATGGACAACAATAATAATATAATTGAAACAAAATGTTACAATAAATTACATGTTCATTAAATAAGACATAAAAATATGCAAATAGATTGATCAAAACATAACGATAATATAGTATATCTCTCATTTGGTGGATCCACTGCTATAAATCGTATGTTTAGACATCCTCTCTAATCTATCCCCGTGTACTAGTACTCTACAATATCGAGGACATGATCATCCTCACTAGACAATTAATCAAATAACTCCTTTCCCACCGAAGTTATGGGAGATCAGACTGGCCCCTCTTGGGAATCAACTTCCCCCACATGCACATACACGCTTCAAACATAGGAATAGAAATCAGTGTATCATTGGTCAAATGGCATGAACCCTCTTAAAACATAGTGCATACAACTTAGAGTGACATTGATCTAATGCACAACAAAATTGTCTCAAAAAATAATTTTCCCACCTAATCAATCGGGGCTCCTACAATAAAATATCTACATAATAAAACATTAGGAAACTAATTCACTACCCATAAGTTATATTGTAATAGTGATGAGAGAATATGTATCATACCCAACCACCCACATGGCAGACACACTACTCTAAAAACTCACTTCTAAATTGATTTTGAATTCTAATAACATTTAATTAATATAGCATGAAACAAATGTAATAACAGCTACTGAAATAACCAAGATTCATGATACATCATAAAGTAATTTCTGAACATGCCATCCATGACAATAACCAACAAGCATGCATATTAAAAATATGAATCTCAAATATAATAATTAATACATAGAGGAAATAGAAATACAAGCAAAAAGAAACCATGACAAGGAGTAGTTATCTAAAACAAAATTCAATCACCAACTAGCTGCAGACCAAGGACGTTCCACCCAATCATAGATGTTTCTATTCCAAGTCTCAACAGTAGGTCACCCCTTATCCAGGACTATGAATCCACAAGGATGGTTCTAGGGTGTCACTCAGATTTCCAAACCAATAAACACTCTAGCTCTCACAGGTTTCCCAACACACAACAATCCAAAGTACACCAGATCTCTTTTCTCCATCTTGCACAACCCAAGGGAATGGACCCCCTTCTCTACCACGCATTCCCTTAGGTTTTCCACTTCCTTCCAAGGATCTAGTGCATCTGTTCAAGAATCTCCATGCCCACACTCTCAGCACTCGCAGTTGTGAATAGAATTTAGTACATGCCAATGCATCTCAGGCATGAAGGAAAAAATTCATGGTTGGAATATACAAGTCATTACTACAACCAACAAAACAATGGCTCTTCTTTATCAATTCCTCCCATATACCCAATCCAATAAAAAGAATGAATGAGGAATGATAAATGAAAACAATGAATGAATGAGTGAAAGAGTGATCCGAATTTTAAGGGGGTATATGGTATAAATTCAGATAGAAAAGGCATAAAGCTATAAATCTAATAGATTGTCAATGTGGATCAAGGATATGCCCACCTCCTCATTAATTAATTAGGATAACATGTTGCCCATAAGGGTCAAAGAGAGTCCCACCTCTCCATTATTGTATTGGGTTTTATTTTCCACTACTTAGTTAGTTGGGTATTTAGATCTATTATTATAATAATAAGGACACATTTAATGAGCTATTTACATTATCAGATTGGGTTTTATTTTCCACTACTTAGTTCATTGGGTAGTTAGATCTATTATACTAATAATAAAGACTCATTTAAAGAGATTTTTTTTACTTTGTCCAATGGGCCATTTTGTAATGCTATATAAAGGCCTAATAAGCCTTCTCATAATATCAAGTTACTCATTTTGGCTTCTCTCATGTTTTCTATTGTTCATTGTGAGATTCATTAGCTTTGAGTGATTTACTAGTAGTTAGTTTTAGAGGTGAGGCTCTTCTTTGAGCCTCACCTCCCAAGCACTTCATTTAGATGTTGTTTTTTTCCATGCTTATTTTTACATAAGATTAACATTTCTAAACTCTTCCTCTCTCGGAATTCAAGCCATCCAGATATCATCCCCCAAGATCTAGATAAAAGAGTGAATGGAAAAGAACCCCCAAACATCCCACAAGATGGGTTTATATATTTACTTGGAAATCAAGAACCACATGGCCTTCCCCAAGAAGATCATGTAACCGCTTCTCTTAATTAAATTAAGTCAGAAGTAATATGGACCATTGATATTCTCTCTATCGGTGATTGACGATCAAGGATCAGTGATTTCTCTTATGAATCAAACCTTCCCACTGATCTCCTCGATTCCCGATCATCGACCATCGACCATCGACCATTTTTTATCCACAAACCAAAATTATCCCATGGATCACGTCGATGCACGATCTACCCAATGCATGATCATCGACCATCGACCATCGGTCATTCTCCCCGACAACAAAGATTGTTTACAAATATCGTTGAACCATGACCATCGACGATCGACCATCTCTATTGATTTGGTAACTATGATGATGTGGCATGACACATGTATGTTGACATTGCATGACACATCATCTTGAGGCATCAATCAGGATGATGTGGCATGACACATGGATGTGGATGTGGCATGACATTTCATCACCTTATTTTCTCCATCGGGCAACGGAAATTTCTCTTGGACGAATCTAAACTTCGCATTAAATATGTCGATACTTGATCCATCAACCATCGACGATCCTATATGTCTCTTGGTGAACTTCAACACTTCACCAAACTCATCGATCCCCGACCATCGGTCGTCGGTGATCTAAGATGTCATTCGACCGAATTTTTCACTTTGCCAAACTTGTCGATCATCGACCATCATTGATAGGAGGTGTATCTTGGTGAAATTCAATACTTCTCCAAACTCATCAATCCCCGGCCATCGTCCATCGACGATCTAAGATGTAATTTCATCAAATTTTGACACTTCGCCTAACTCATTGATCCCCTATCATCAGTCATCGATGAGTTCCTTTGACAAACTTTAACATTTAGATAATTTCGGCCAAAACCCAGGTGAATTTGGGCTATTGATATCTTAGCCAAGATGATATCGGCCGTCGATCCTACGAACTTTTCCCCATGGTAAAGAGACCATAAAAATACAATTTTTTCGATGTTCCAGATCGAATTTGTCTCTACAACGCTCTAGATCGAATTCATTAACTTATCAAACAATTCTGAATTATCTAAAACTCGAATTTGCTCACAAATTTGAGGAATTTACTCTCTAATATTTTAATTTTTTCCCCAAACTCACATAGATATAAATCTGTGACAGTAAATCTTCCTGATTCACACTTTTTTCGGCCCATAACAGTCTGTTGTTTCAAATTGAATCTCGTATACTAATCTGTAACATACCTAGCCACCCACAAGCCAGGAACACTACTCCAAAAAGTCACTTCTAAACCAATTTTGAATTATAACAACATTTAATTAATAAAGAAGCATGAAAGAAATGTAATAATAGCTCATGCAATAACCAATATTCATGCTACAACATAAAAGAATGTATAAGCATGCCATGCATAACAATAACCAACAAGCATGCATATTACAAATATGAATCTCAAATATAATAATTAATACAAAATGGAAATAGAATTATAAGAAAAACGAAATCATGAAACGTGTTGGCACAAGGGAAGACCCAGGGTTCAACTCTAATAGTGCACCAGCAAGCCCTAACTATTGGCCCTTTCGGAAACATCTGTGGAGCAGATGCAGTCTCACTCAAAGTAGAAATAGGGGGTTGTAGGACACATGTGTCTACAACCAGAGGAAATGCAAAGTGGATCCAAAACAACACACATAAACCTCTAGCTATTCTTTACCAACTTAAGTCTACTTCACATAGTATATCTCAGATCTATCACAACAATGCATCAACAATATAACAGATGGCCAATAACACAACATCAATCACACATAACAACAAGATATACATGGTTGATGCTCTCCCTAGGGCAATGTCCACATAACTGTGTTTCTTTATATTCTATGAAAAAATATAGTTCTATCTGCGCACTCAACTTGCAGATCTCTCTCTCTTTCTCTCTTCTTCTCTCTCCTCCCTGTGCACCCAGCTGCATGGTTGATATTCGCACCCAGTTGAATATATTACAATACAAGAATCCTTTCGCAACATAATGCTTATTTCGAACACAACAATAATCACTCACCAAAAACAATACGATCCACCTCCAACGAACCCTCCCAGGTCTTCTAGACCTTTATTTATACATTACATGGCAATCGTCTAGGTCTCAAAACCATGGATCCCAAAACCATAGGTGTTTAAAACCCTAGGTCAACTTGACCCACATTTTCAGGGCTTCACCAACCTGTCTTTCCTTCTTTCCGTTGAGGTGCTCCAAAGAATTCATTGACATCTTCTTTCGCTTGTTGAGTTTTCCACGATCCATATTGCTTACTGATTTGTCTTCATCAATCTTCTCATTCAATGGCTTGTTTTCCCTTACTTCTCTCGTTATTTTCTTTTTCTTTGACCACTTTGACCCATTCTCAGTCATTGTGCCTTCCACACAGTTCGTACTTCACCTTTCTTCTCGAATCTTCATTTTCTTCCATAACCAAGGGCCAATAGGCCCCCAACACTCACATGTGACTCGTCCTGAGGCATTGCAGGTCTGAAACTTGTATTTCACTTTGACTTCAGATTGCACAGATCATCCTGTGCTTTATGCTCTGTCCCTCCCTCCCTGTGTAGATTGTCTTTTCTGTGTCTAGTACCCAGTTTCAACTGCACCTGGTACCTATACCCTTATTCTTATGAAACTGAGAGTTGCAAGGAAGCTGGTTGTCATAGTACAATTTCAACTAACTCCCATTCACTAAACCTTCCTTCCATTCTCCATTCAAAGTCTTCAACTGCACAACTCCTCCTTCTGTAGCATAGGCAACCTCATATGGCCCAAGCTAATGTGTCCTAAACTTCCCTGGATGCTTCATTAACTTGTTGTCATATACCAATACCATATCTCCTTGCCTAAATGCTTTCTTCTTGATATTCCTGTCGTGGTAGGCCTTCTTTCGTTCCTTCTGTACCTGCTGGTGAAATCCTGCAATGAATCTGTCTTCTTCCAGTTCCACCAACTGTGTAATCTCATCTTGCACAAAGCCTGTGTCATCCATATCTATGAATGTTGTGATTCTTAGACTAGGAACCAAATATTCCATAGGTACGACTGCTTCCAGACCCTAAACTAACTTAAAGGGAGTATGCATTGTAATCTTCTTACAAGTGGTTCGATATGCCCATAGTACTGCTCGTACTCTCAAATCCAAATCATCTATGTTCACACTGCAAATCTTCGTCAGCACTGTCTCCAAGATCTTATTGAAAGCTTTGACTGTTCCATTCTCTTGTGGGTGGTATGGCATACTCTTCTGATGATGAAGTTCAAATTATTGAGTTAAGGCTTCAATAGTGTTATTAATAAAATGTGTACCTTGATCACTCATCAGGATCTTTCGACATCCAAATTGGGTTATGATATCATCAAATATGAACCGCACAACTGTAGTTGCACTAGAGTCCTTAACTGCTCTTGCTTTTTCCCATCTGGTCAAATATTTTGTCACAATGATGATGTATCGAGCTCCTATGAGCTTTCCTAGTGGGTTGATAGGTCCCACGAAATCAATGGCCCATTCCTTAAATGCCTGTAAGTTTAGCTAAGGCAATAAAGGCATATCACCTCTTCTGGAGAGTTTCCCAACTCTTTGGCATACATCGTAGGCTTTGTAGTATTCCTTGGCATCTTTGTGCAAAGTGGGCCACCAGAGGCTAGCTCTGAGAACCTTCTGCGTTGTTTCTTTTCCTACATAATGTCCTCCCGCGATGCCCTCATTTTCTTCTGCCAAAATCAATGGTCTCTCTACTTCCATAACACATCTCCTCAAGATCTCATCAGGTCCCATCTTATAAAGTTGTCCAGCTATAAGTGAAAAATCTGCAGCACAAACTACTAGTTGTTTCTTTTGAATGATTGTATATTCGTGAGGTGCCATTCCTGTTGACATGAACTCGACTATCTCGACGAAGTGATCATCAAATTTTTTGATGGCCAAAAACTGTGCATCTGATAGTGTATCCTCCAAACTGGTAGGTTCCTCTCCATGTTCTAACCTATACAAGTGGTCAGGTCCCTTGTTCATTCTCCCTGGCTTGACCACAATCTCAAAATCATATTCCTGGAATAACAATAGCCATATGCATATTATTTCCCCAACATTGGCTTGTTGACTAGGTATTAAAACACAAAGTGATTAGTGAACATCTTAAAATGTCCTCCTAACAAGTAGTGTTGAAACTTATGCAACACGTACACCATGGCTAAACCTTCTCTCTTAGCGGTAGTGTAATTTATCTCAGCTTTGGAGAGCTTCCTGCTAGCAAAGGCTAACACATAGTCAATATCTCCTGCTCCTGGTTGTGCTAACATTGCTCCTAGTGAAATAGATGATGCATCGACATGCACATGAAACTCCTTACTCCAATCTAGGAAAACCAGAATAGGCGCAGTCACCATTTTTTGTTTCAGTGTGTCGAAGCTCTACTGACATTCTTCTAACCATTGAAACTGACAATATTTATTTAAAAGCTTCTCCATAGGTGTTGTTATCTGTGCATAGCCCTTGATGAACTTTTTGTACTATCTAGTATGTCCCAGTGCAGTGCACAACTGTCTAACCAAAGTAGGAGGAGGTAGATCAACAATGATGGAAATCTTGGAAGGATCTACCAGCAACCCCTTCTTAGACACAATATGGCCTAGAAACACTCCAAAGGCTGAAAATAAGATACACTTCTTTAGGTTCAGGGAAATTTGAAATTTCCTACACTTATCCAACATTAGTCTTAAACATTCAATATGATTTTGCAATAATCTAAAAACAGTCCAATCATCAAAATATGCTTCCAAACATTTATGTAAAAATTCCTTGAATGCTTGGACCACCACCCTAGAAAAGATGGTTGGTGCATTCTTCAATCCGAAAGGCATCACTGTGTATTGGAAAGAACCCCATTCTGTTGCAAATGTGGTATTATGGTGATCTTCCTTAGCAATCCCGATCTGGGGATAACCTGATAATCCATCTGTGAAGGAGTAAACTTCTTGTCCTCCCACATTATCTAATTCTTCATCAATAAATGGTGTAGGGAATGGATCATGTAAACATGCATCATTCAGTTTCCTCAAGTCTACACAGATTCTAATCTCCCCTGTCTTCTTAGCTTGGACCACCATAGGGCTAATCCATTCTGACTCTTCAATAGGTTCTATGATTCCTGCTTCCAACATTTTGTCTAGTTCGATCCTAACTTTTTGCTTATAATTGGGATTCAATATGTAAGGTCTCTGCTTGACTAGTGTTGCATCTAGTTTCAAGGGGATCTTCATTTATCCCATGGGCCCTTTAATTCCCTTCTTGTCTGTGAACTTGGTTGGAAAGAATTCATGGTATTCATGCAGTAGTTCTGTGATCTTATCAATGGTGGCATCATCCCAATAATCTCCAACATTTGCGAGCTTAGGTGCTTTCTCTGTCCCAATATTAAATTTATTAGTTTTTATTGGTTGTCCAATGAAAGGTAGTTTGACACCTGGTCCTTGTATATCTCGTTGTCCTTCATTTTCTGCGATGTTCACATCATTGATATTGTAACAACCTTGCAGTTTCTGAAGAGGTGCAATGATCCAGATTAGTTTCGGCGTGAAATGAGAGTGGAGATATAATAAATAAATGCATAGAGATATCTCGGATATCCAATAATATAAAATAAATGTATCAGATATGCAACCATAAACACAGAGATACAATAATACATGATTTCTATTAATGAAATAAATGTACAGAGACTGTAAAAATACAAAGTGAAAGACTCGCCAAAATGGTGGTATCTTATCTCTGAGAAGAGATGTGACAGCTACTCGCATTCGCAATAAGATGATTTTTACAATGAGGCTCTAAGGGCCTTTTTTAACATAAGGAAAATCCAAAACCCTAACCCCGAAAGATGAAAATCCAAAAGGTTTGCGGGCCGTGATGGAGGTAGTTGATACGTCAACTTCCCGGGGGTGTAACATTTTCATAAGATCTCTGTTTGAGGTGCTCGATACCTCGTTAGAAAGATCTATCCGAGTACTACAATGTTTGTGTGGGAAAAACTAAAGTAACTACCATGTTGCTCCTCATTTTTCCAAAAAACGTCGTTTAGGGCCTCAAAACAGCTCCGGAAGTTTAGGACCCGAAAAACTGCTAAAAATAGTAAATTACCAAAATTGCCAGAAAAATGTTTTGAGCTAGTTGGAAAAGGTGGGTGGCCACCAATATCCACTTGGATCAATCCTCCCCCCTTAGGAAGCAATGGTCTCCATTGCGTTGAGTGCCCAGGGGCGAGGAAAAAGTGCTTGCTGAATCTGAATCTTGGGGAGTTGTTTTCCTTGCGCGAGATGCCACACTGTTCAGTTTGTGGAAACCTGTCACGAACCTATTGAGGCTGAGGTTTTTTAACAAGTCTATCTACATGAGAGGATTGTGTGCAGAAGGAATCGTTGCGCTTTTCTACAACCTTTTTTATCTTCTTCTATTGGATAGAAGGTGCTTGGGGCGAGGCTGTAGCGATTGCAGTGTCCTTATGTTCCCCTTTTTAATAGATTATGAAGAAGATGAATTTTGCAGTATCAGATACTACCTTGCGACACTGTTTAGGTTGAACAATAGTCAGAACTATGTCTAGTATTATGTATATATAACCCCCTATATGGCTGGCCCAAGAGAACATCACAGACAGCCAGTGGGGCAACATCACATAATACCTCATCCTTGAAGGGTTGGATGTCGTATGACAATTGAAACTGTTGGATGACACGAAGATCTCATCCCTGGCAAAGCCACCCAATGTTGTATGGCTGCGGGTGTGGTGTTGTCAACAATCCCAACTGTTTGATGACCTCTGCTGAGATGAGGTTAATTTGGCTTCCGCTATCAACAATAAAATGCAGCAGGGTCCCCTTCACCCACATCTGTGAATGAAAAAGGTGCTCCCCCTCTTTAGGATATGTTGATTATTCTGGTTGAATTGTCGCGGTCACGAAAATAGAAGTGGGGTCTGTATCGATGATCTGTCTTTTACCAGTATTTTCAGGATCAAATTCAGAATCAGGGTTTGGATCCTTGTCTTTGATCACGACCACCAATGACTATTTTGAGTGACATTCGTCGGTGTTGTGCTAGGGGATTTTGTGGAAATCGCACCATTTTCCGGTGTCCTTCTTCATCTTTCCGTGACCCTTCTTTTCCTGTGGCTTATATTGGTTTTCAGGAAGCTGTTTGTTAGGGTCATATTTCTCATACTTTGGTTGTTATGGATTTGTAGATCCGAACTCCCATTTGTTCTGGTGCTTAAACTTCTTCTTGATTTTAACAACATATCGATAAGCAGAACCGAGTGATGAGATGTCCAGAAAATCCATTTCAGTTTTGATGTATATGTGTAGAGCCCCGCGGTATTTTAAAACCAGATGTCATTCGAAGCCTTTGATACCCAACTTGGTGTGCAAGGTATGGAAGGTATTGGTGAACTCTAGAACTGCTTGGCCCCTCTCTTGCCATAGTGTGGTTCGTCTTTTGTATTGGTCCTCATAGTTGCCAACAATGTAATATTGTTCCTTTACCGCATCTACAAAAAACTCCCAAGTGGGCTCGACCCCATATATTCTAGACTCCTCTGTGGAACTTTTCTCCCAATAATTTTCCCACCAATGTTTGACATGGGGGAGAGATTTAAGGAGTGCGAAGGTGATGTTTTGTCTGTCGAAAAAATTGTGAACCAAGAAATAACCTTCTAGTAGGTTTAACCATTTGTCTAGGGCTTCTGCATCTATATGTCCTTCAAATACATTAATATCAAAATTAACTTGTACCTTAAAAGGAGAGGTGCCTCCAAAGTGGCCTCTTGATGAATATATGTCTGATTCTATCGGTAGGCGTTGAAGGATGTGGGAAAAATTCTCCATCATTTCGTCCCTCTGTTGCATGAGAGCTTGCTCAAGCAATAGATTGATAGGATCGTTTGCTCCGTCATTTTTATTTTCTTCTGCCATGGAGGGTTTCTTGGGCGTGAGAGAGTGATTTTATTCAAGAGAGACAATATTGAGACCCAACTTACTATACTCAGACCTCATCGAGGACATGCACTAAAAAATGATCAAGAGCAACCTTCTCTGATACCACTGATCCATATTATTTTCAGCACGAAATGAGAGCGGAGATATAGTAAATAAATGCACAGAAATATCGCAGATATTCAATAATATAACATAAATGTATCATATATGCAACCATAAAAACAAAGATACAATAATACACAATTTCTATTAATGAAATAAATGTACAAAGACTGTAAAAATACAGAGTGAAAGACTCGCTAGAATGGTGGAAGCTTATCTTTGAGAAGAGACGTGACAACTACTCACATTCGCAAGAAGATGATTGTTACAATGAGGCTCTAAGGGCCTTTTTTAACATAAGGAAAATCCAAAACTGTAACCTCGGAAGATGAAAAGCCAAAAGGTTTGTGGGCCCCGATGGAGGTAGTTGATACGTCAACTTCCCGGGCGTGTAACTTTTGCATACAATCTCCTTTTGGGGTGCTCGATACCTTGTTAGAAAGATATATCTGAGGACTACAATTTTTGTGTGAGAGACATGGAAAGAAATTCCATGTTGCTCCTCATTTTCCCAAAAAACGTCGTTTAGGGCCTCAAAACGACTTCAGAAGTTCAGGACCCAAAAAACTGCTAAAAATAGTAAATTACCAAAATTTCCAGAAAACTGTTTTGAGCCAGTTGGAAAAGGTGGGTGGCCACCGATATCCACCTAGATCATGCATTCCATTCATCCTGTTTTTGCTCAACAAGGAGGTTAGGTGACTCCTTAAAGACTTTATGTCTTACAAGTTGTAAAGCCTGATCTACTGTGGGGTACTGACTCTCAAATAAAAATGTAGCTACAAAGTTTTGAGTGATATCGTACTAATATGAAGTGGTGAGGCGCAGTTTTGCTTGAAGATACTAGTTAATAGGTGTTGTGTCCAAAGTGTTAATGAATTTATGCACCCACTACTCCTGAGGAATGTTGCTCCAGGATTCCTCACAACTTCGCACATGGTCCTTTTGGCAGCTCTGACCTGTGTATCGAAATTCGTACCCTTCAAGTTGTTTTGAAAAGTGCATTGCCATCAAAGTGCGACATTTCACCTAGTCCACGATGTTCTTCTTGTGTGTTCCCCACCATCTTGATGGCATTACTTTCAAGGCTTCATCCAGTGCCAATAGTCTTTGGTGTACTAGTACAATTTATTTTAATTCTAGTATTAAAGTTTCTAAATGATTTAAACCATCAAATGTGGGAAGATTACTTACTTCTGTGCCAATCCAGTGAACTTACCTGCTCAATCTAGCACATCTCCATGCAGAAATTTCATACATTTTGTTCTGTCAATTCTATAGTGCTTCTTCTGAATCCAATGAGCATGTGCTATCACTTCGCCAACTTAAATTTCCATCTGTCGTATGATTAATGTAATCATGTTGTCTTGCTGTCAATTTATATATATTCTCTAGCTCGTATGCGCAGTCTTCTTCTCTGATGGGTTCTGTGTATCTGCAACCTTCATCAGGATCTAGAGGTGAAATGAACCTAAGGCCATCACCTTAAAATGTCATTTTTTTTTCTTTAAGTCAACCACAGTCGAATTGTTGAAATCCCAATCAATTCCTAACAGTGCAGGATAAGGACAACTATCATCAACTATCTCAATCACCTCAAAGTCCGCAAATGTCCTTACCCCGTCGATGTCCATAAGGACATGATCCAATATTACAAATGGGCTTACTACCTACTTATTAGCCATCCTAAGCTTGATAGGGGAGTAAATCAACTTAGTGTTTCCCATTAGTGCCCAGGTCTGCTTCGTCATAACATTGAATTCTGACATTAAGTCGAGGACCACATAATCTATGTCATAATCTCCAATCTAAGCATTAAGGTGTAGTTCCTTATTTTTCCTTCTCTTTATGGATAATTGACGTACTTATCTATTCAGTAGAAGGTCTACCTTCCCTGTCTCATTCTGTCTGATCAAGTGTTGTATTTCTTGCACAACTCTTTCATCCTTAATCAAATCAATGAACATATATAAGAAACCGACAAGCTTTCTTACCTCTTTTCCTTCTCCAGGTGATGCATATTAATTGACTGCCAGAGGAATCCCACATTCTCTTACTTATGGTTGTGTCTTTGATGAAGAATCTTGATCTCTTCCAAATTCTCTTCTTGCTTCTTCAAACATCCTCTTTTCTTTCCTCAGATCAAACTCTTGTGTCTTCTCTGCAGCTCTTTTGACCCTTGATTCTTTTGTAGTCTTTCTTGGGGTCACTCTGTCTTCTCCTGTAACAACGCCTCCTCTAGTGATAACAACGACTCTAGGAGCCTCCCCATGAGGTTCTACATAGATTAATTGTACTTTATGGTTTCCTCCTCGTATCTCCTGGAGTTTGGCAAACAATGTTGGACAATCCTCAATAAAATGTCCAAATGAGTTGCAATAGCTACAATTGGTACAAGGGTTCTAATATTCCCTTTCCAAGTGACCTAGATGTGTGTAGTTATAACAAATGATCTTACCTCGACCTCAACCCATGACTCCTCCTTGTCCTCTTCCTCTAAATCCACCGTGAGGGTTGAAGTTTCCTCTTCCCGGGGAATTAAACTGCGTAGCATTTCCCTCCTGTTGTACTTTGCCTTGAATCCTATATGTGTCTCTTGATCTTTCGTGCAAGAGGTCATAAGCCCTGCAATCCTTCTCATCATGCCCCACATATTTACAGAATGTGAAGTAAGGGTTTGTAGGTGTCTGGACAAATTTTTGCATGTAATAGAATTCACCAGGGCGATGTCTTTTTCTACATACCTCGCACTAGGGTAGAGTAACCTGCTTCAAAGGGCTCGGAGTTCCAGAGGCCAATTACTCATGAAATAGGGGCTAGTGTAGCTTGTCATGGCCTTATGATTTACATCTAATACACTAGATGTCCTCTCTTTTATCTTTTCCCTTGTCTTTCTTCATATCTTCGACCTACAGAGATACGTTATTTAGCTGACTCATACCTGAGATGGATTATCCCATAAGGGTTGATTTTATTTTCATGGCAATCTCCAATTCCTCATCCTACGAAGTGACCTTCTATTGCATCAGAGGAACTCTGATGTGTGGTAAGAGGGAAACAATGAACCATTCCTTGTTTTTCTCATCTGGGATTTGAAAACTCAATCAGCCTGTCAAGGTCTTAAACCTGTGATAAAACTCCCAAATAGGTTCAACTACTCTCTTTTTAATTTCTTTCAGTTCTGTAATGCATTGTGACTCCAACTTGGGTTTATTGAATTTTGCGCTCAATGCAGACTTGATATCGTTCAACGGTTTAGGATGTACAACTCCTTTAACAAAATTCATGTACCAACTCAGTGCACAATCTCTCAAGGTAGTACTAAATTGAGCTCTCTTAACAGATTCATCACTGACTTTCTTAATACTCCATACAACCTCACATAAAAACCAGTGTTGATCAGGATCTTCAGATCCATCTCCTCTAAACATAGGTAGCCTCATTTCATCTACCATAGATATTCCTAGGTTTCTTAATTGAGTATGTACTGAACTGCTGGTAATAGTGCTCTGATAACTCTGGCTACTTTGGTTACTTAACGTTGCTAAGACAACAGAAGGGGTAATATTACTTACTTCGATAGTCGGCGTAGTTCCTGAAGTTTCTGATTCTTCTCAGTGAGTTTCTTCAGTCTTCTCTTCCTCTTCCCTAGTGGACTCTGAATGTTACTCGTTCAATAACCCTTCTTCTTCTCCACTGTAGAACCCTTTTTCCCATTCTAGTGGTTCATGGTTCTGCTCAAACAGGTTTACTAGAGGTACCTCTCTGAAAGTTCTCCCACTGCGCGTATGTCCCACCTCTGCGTTGTTGTCGCTGTCTAAATTCTTGAACATTAGATTTTCAATCTGACCACTTATTGTATCTTCAATATGTTCTTGTCATGCAATAGTATCTTTATATTCAACTTCAAAAAGTGTAAAAATTTTCCTCTCGGTCCCTTAAAGAAATATCTCTTTGCTTGGCTATATGATTCTACTTTGTCAATAGCAAACTCGGTAATGTACCCTCCAATGGTGATATCAAACCAGTGAGATACTACTCTTGACATGACGTTATCAACTCTCTTAACCTTCTTGATCAACGCCAACATCCAAACCATAGGTGGTCTAGATCGGATCTCAAACTAGGTATCTGCTAATCTGGATAACCACTCATATAGCTCCTTATGAATTTCTCCAAAGAAAATATCGTGTATATCAGTAAATATATACCTTCCCAACCAATCCTCTGTACTAATATTAGGTTTTTTAGTATGATATTCAACGAAGTATCTCTCTTGTTCTAATATCCACTTCTGAATCTCTTTCTTCGATAGAAACCACCTTGACATTCCCTCAAGAAGATCTCGGTCCCAACAACAGAACCATTTGTTGGCACAAGGGCAGACCCAGGGTTCAACTCTAACAACACACCAACAAGCCCTAACTACTATCCCTTTCAGCAACACCTGCGGAGCAGATGCAGTCTCACCCAAAGTAGAAATAGGGGGTTGCAGGACACAGGTGTCTACAACCAAAGGAAATGCAAAGTGGATCTAAAACAACACACAAAAAACTCTAGTTATTCTTTACGAACTTAAGTCTACTTCGCACAATATATCTCAGATCTATCACAACAATGCATCAATAGTATAATAGACGGCCAATAACACAGTATAAATCACACATAACAACAAGATATATGTGGTTCACCCTCTCCCTAGGGCTATGTCCACAAAATTGTGTTTCTTGATATTCTATGAAAACATATAGTTCTATCTGCACACTCAACTTGCAAATCTCTCTGTCTTTCTCTCTTCTTCTCTCCCCTCCCTGCACACCCAGCTGCAGGGTTGATCTTCTCACCCAGCTGAAGATATTACAATACAAGAATCCTCTCACAACATAATGCTTCTTTCGCACACAAAAATAATCACTCACCAACAACAATGCAATCCACCTCCAATGAACCCTCCCAGGTCTTCTAGAACTTTATTTATACATTACATGGAAATTTTCTAGGTGTCAAAACCCTAGATCCCAAAACCCTAGGTGTCTAAAATACTAGGTCAACTTGACCCACATTTTCAGGGCTTCACCAGCCTGTCTTTCCTTATCTCCCACGAGGTGCTTCAAAGCATTCATTGACATCTTCTTATGATTTTGGAGTTGTCCATGATCCATCTTCCTTGTTGATTTGTCTTCCTTGATCTTCTCATTAAATGATTTGTTTTTCCTTACTTCTCTCCTTATTTTCTTCTTCTTTGACCACTTCAACCCATTCTCAGTCATTGTGCCTTCCACACAATTCGTACTTCACCTTTCTTCCATAACCAAGGGCCAACAATAGGGAACACTTATCTGAAACACAATTCAATCACCAACTGGTTTCATACCAAGGATGTTCCACCCAACCACAAACATTGCTATTCCAAGTCTCAACAACAGTTCACCCCTGAGCCAAGGCTATGAATCCATAAGGGTAGTTCCAGGGTGTCATTAAGCTTCCCAAAACAATCAACACTCAAGATATC
Source organism: Picea engelmannii (assembly GCA_009831015.1). NCBI lineage: Eukaryota > Viridiplantae > Streptophyta > Pinopsida > Pinales > Pinaceae > Picea > Picea engelmannii. Next base: position 267,420 of record ML782394.1, on the reverse strand, counting down.
ATAAGTTTCTCAACACACAACAATCCAAAGTACACCAACTCTCTTCTCTCCATCTTGCACAGCCCAAGGGAATGAATCCCCTTCTATACCACATAATCCCTTAGGTTTTCCACCTCCATACAGGGCTCCACTACATCTGGTCAAGAATCTCCATGCTTGGATTGTCAGGACTCGCAGTTGTGAATAGAATTTAGTACATGCCAATGCATCCAAGGCATGCAAGAACAAATTCATGGCTGGAATACACTAGTCATTACTACAACCATCAAAACAATGGCTCTTATTCAAAAATTCACCCCCATGTCCCCAATACAAGAACAAGAAGGAATGAGGAATGATGAATGATCATAATGAATGAATGAGTGAAAGAGTGAATGGAGAAGAACCCCCAAATATCCCACAAGATAGTTTTATATATTTACATGGAAATCAAGAACCACATGGCCTTCCCCAAGAAGCTCATGTAACCACTTCTCTAAATTAAAGTAATTATGGGTAAATAAAATATAATAAAAATTCTTAGCCCCTTAATCCCCCTCTCTTGTGGAATCATAGCCCCTTATAACTCTTTTCCTTGTCCGTCTAGCAGTCATCAATGTATTTTATTATTAATAATGATCAAAACAATACATTTCCTAGGCACGTTGGCCTCTTTTAATTGTTTGGTCACTCCAACCTTTCATAAATTAAAAAAATACATTACTTAATATGGGGAATCAAAACCGAAGTACTACATAATATGACATAAGAAACTAATGTCTTGTCTTTGAAATGCACCTATTTGTAGCCGACCACAATGAACATAGAAATCCGAAGACGAAAGAATAATCAGATTGACATATCTTTGCACATTTTCCAGTTGGATCTCTCCTGCAACACTAGGAGGTAGCATAGGGAAATGGGGCAAATACACCCCCATTATAGACAACACAGTGATGAAATATATGTCTTGCTCGATAGGATGATAACAAAAATTGGGACAGACCCAGAATGCATGTCTCGCATGATCCCAGTGATGGATCAATTTTTGTAACAATGCAGAGGTACCTCTAAGGGTTGTACCCTCTTCATAAAACTTAAGGAGGGAATTATCCATCAAAAGGTCATGTGTGTGTTTTGAAATAGAGTGAGGGTATAACTCCCAATCCCTCTCCCTGACCTCCCACTCTCACAAAAAAATTATGTGTCTTGACCTACCACCACTCTGCCTCCTCCTCCTCTTGTCATCATCATCTCTGATTCACACACAAATATTGTTATCCACATATATACATATAAAATAAATTAAAATTATAAACAAATACATATATAAATGATTGTGTTTTTAAAACTCCAAAATTAATTTTTTTTTGCAAAACAAATCTTTAAAATCAACCAGTGTGTTGCCAACAAAAAATATGCCCCAAGGATGGTGCGCTATCTCAAAAAAATGAAACTGCTAAAAATTTTGTCCCATAAGACAATCCAAATCGAATCGATACTTTTAACCTTGTCATTTTAGTGCTTTTAATAGCATCGATTCATTTAATTAACAAATATGCACCACAACGCTAAAATTATAGCGTGCAAATCCATAATTCTTTTTGTTAAACTAAAAGCACCAGTGATCCATATCTACCAGAGCACTGACATGTTGTCTATCGGTGATGTTGTCTTTACAAAACCGATACATTTTTTGGACTCATGGGCACCTCTAAGCTAAAATTCATTATCACAGTTGAAGTGATGCGATGTGTTACTATTAATGCACCAATACCTCCGTGAAACTGGAGCATTGACATTTTGTACCTCGGTGCATTATAAAGGATAGAGCACTAAGAACGAGTCGTCGAATGAGGAATCCAATCACCTGATGTGACGCAAAAAAAAAATACTCCCTAAGGATGGTGCATTATCTCAAAATAATAGCACTGCTAATCAGTTTGTCCCATAGGACGATCCACATTGACTTAGTGCTTTTAACCTTGTTGATTTAGTGCTTTTAGCAACACCAATTTATTTCATCAACAACATTGGTTCATTTCATTATGGTAGATGAATGGGTGTGATGTGTTACTATTAACACATTGATACCTCTATGAAAGTGGAGTGCCATTTTTTTGTACCTTGGTGCATTTTAAACGATACAACACGAAGAAAGAGGCATCCAATGCGATGCCCCACTATGAAAATTTGGGCAATATATGTCTCAATGTGTTTTTGTATACAATATCATGCATTGGATTAAAATTGTTACACCACTATGTTAAATAATCATTATGTTCGTAGTGTCGTTAGTTAAGTGAATTGTACCAGTGTGTAATGCTCAATAGAATCGGTGTGATTTCTTCGGTGCATGTGTTTTTTTAATAAAGTACGGTGGTGCATTTGAACATTGACATGTCGGGGCATTATTTTTCAGGTATTCCCCAATGCAGTTGGTTAAACTTGGTGCACCTCTAGGTTAAATTTTATATATTGTTTAGTTAGCGGTGCGGTTAATAAGTTGAAATGTACCAGTGTGGGTAGAAGCCCATTGTGCACCGGTTTCAGAGCGTTCCAAAGGATGCACCGCTTTGTTTTTAATAATTTATTGTGGTGAGATTGATTGAATGGCACCGATGCGGAAATGTATGAGACACATTGATGATGGTGCTCATTGTGAGTTTAACAAAGCATCCACCATGTCGGGATGAGCCAAATTGTTTAGGCACATGACATGAAATTGAAAAAAATGTTGAATTTCAAGATAAATTCTGATTTTGATTGGATGAAAATGAAAATAGGAAGATAATAAATAATGTTCCTGATCTCTTTTGTCCCAAGGAGGCATCGTTTCATCACTTAGAGGAAATTAAATTTCATGGTAATTTCCAGAATTTGGAAATGTGTGGAATCCACGAATGGAGCTATCCAAGTCAGTGTAGAGCATTGGAAACAATGCATCTTAGGAAGAAAGGTAAGCATCAATGCTTTCTTAAGAGTTTGGAAGCATGGGTTGCACTGTAGCAATGAAAATCATTTTGGTAATTTTTTTATTTACCCTATCGTAGTGCGCCTAACAAAATTTAGGCATATTGGTGTGTAATGTTCAACAACATCGATGCGATTTATTTGATGTTTGTATTTTTTTATAAAGTGTGGTGATGTGTTTAAATATCCATGCACTAGGGCATTAGTTTTAGGGTACTCCTTGGTGTGGTTGGTTAAACTTGTTGCATAGGTTAAATTTTATATATCATTGAGCTAGTGGTGTAATTAATGAAATGAAATGTATTGGTGTGGGTTGAAGCCCATTGTGCGTCGGTTTCAGGACATTCTGAAGGATGCACTAATTTTTTTTTTAATAATATGTCACGGTTCGATTTATTGAACGAAATAAGTGTGGACATATAAGGGATGCACCGGAGGTGGTTCTCATTATGAATTTAACAAAATACGCATCGATTCATGGTGAGATGAATCGTTCAGGTGCACCATGTTAAATTGAAAAAAATTCCAAATTTCAAGCCAAATTTTAATCCAAATTCTAATTTTGATTGGACGAAAATGTAAATAGGAAAGTAATAAATAATTTACACAGTATCTTCTATTTCGAGGAGGCATGGTTTCACTATTGAGAGGAAATGAAACTTTCTAGTAATTTCCAAAATTTGGAAATGTGTGGGATCTGCGAATGGAGCTATCAAAGTCGGGGTAGAGCACCGAAAATAGGGTGTCTTAGGAGGAAAGGTGAGCACCAGTGATTTCTTGAGATTTTGGAAACATGCAATGCACTGTGACAATGAAAATTGGTTTGGTAATATTTTTTTTTTACCATATTGTGGTGCACCTTACGACAGTTAGGCACACCAATGCATAATGTTCAATGGGATCGATGTGATTTATTCGGTGCATGTAATTTTATTATAAAGTTTGTTGGTGCTACTAGAACATAGACTCAACAGTGCATTATTGTTCATGAATGCATCGATGTGTATATACCTTAAAGGCACACTGGAAAAAAAAACCTCCGCAAAATCCTTCGACTGCTTTCATCTGCTAAAAACCTCCACTATAAACAACTAAGGGATAACTTTTTCATGGAGGTTTTGTAAAATCCTTCGCAATAAGGTGTTCTCCTTATAGTTCCAAGAAAGAAGAAGAAGAAGAAAATATGCTACTAGTAGAACCACTTTTCGATTCAGGGGTTAATTTTCATATTTTTATTGGAATGGTGCCCACTAATAAGGCCATGGTTTCAAACATGTTATTTTAATTCTGAAGAAAAATGGGGGTGCTACTGGTTGCACCACTTTTTGATTTAGGGTTTGATTTTAATATTTTGGTTGTAATGGTGTTGATCATTAATCCTATGGTTTCAAATAAGTTGTAATTTTAACCCCAATTATATTGTTTTTCAAAATTGATATTGGTAATACCACTTTTTTATTTTGGGGTTGTTTTAAAAGTTTTTGTTAGAAAAATTATGGATTTTTAAGGCCATGGTTTCAAAATTTTATAATTTGACCTTGAAAAAAAAGGGTGCTACCAATAGCACTAATTTTCAATTCAATGGTTTATTTTGGTGTTTTTGACACAAATCTATGGGTTTATAAGGTTACATTTCTCCTTTTGAGGTCGTATTTCTCATCAAGTTGGTAACTAAATTATCAGAAGAAGGAGTTTTTGTAGAGATCTTGAAGATGATAGGTGCAAGCTAAGACAATAATTTACCTATAAATTAGGGTTTTCCAAATATATTGAAAGAGTTCAAGAATTGAAGACTCAAGAGAGATTTACAAAGAAGTATAAAAGGGTATAAATAGGAAATGGAGTGACGTCGAGATATAAGACAATGTTGGATTAGCCATTAGGATACTAGAGTCGTATGGAACCATCATATTGCACCTTTTCATTGTGTGTTATGGGTTTGGAATAATAATACCATTTGTTTTGAAGCCCAAATCAACCCTTTGTTATGCAACTTGCAAACTAATAATAGTAGTATCCTAAGAAAATATACAATATGGTTAGTGCTAGAATATTAAGACGTTTTAAAGGTTTGACCCAAGTTAACTATATAAGTAGAAAGTTCCAACTAAGTTTTGGAGGCGATGGAACCAAATTAATACATCCTAAGTGACCATGGACCTAGGTTGAGAGTTCACACCCCGATATAGACCCATAAAGTTAGGAAATTCCCCAAGGAGTCAAAACTAGTCAAACTAGTGAGAAAGGACTAGAGACTAAAAGGGAAGAGGGAACTAAGGAACCTACCTAACCACCTAAGCAATAGACATCCCAGTGAGGTCCCACATCTAGGCCTAAGTAAGAGGGGATTTAGGAAGGCGATACATCATATTAGAGAAGTTATTAAGAGGTATCGTAGCATCATTTGGAAGGTCACGACTCATAGATTAACATAGCATAAGTGTTGATGACACTAGTCACATCTATGTTGGAAGGTGTATATGGATACCCAAGTGTGGATCTCATATACTACACATTTTAAGTGTTAAAGGGACCATTTTATCTCGCTCTTGCAAGTAGCACGATTTTCAAGGAATTTCTTAGGATGTTAATAAGTTGTTGTTTTAAGGCCTTGCTACAATTTATTTTTTTCTTGATGCAAGAAGGATTATTTTTCTTATATCTCCTTTATTGGCCATTTTGTCTCTCTAGTACTCTTTCATTAACTCTTATTCGATGGTGCAACAAAATGTAATCTTGACCCTATTATATTTGGTGGTGCTTTATGAAATGTAACTTGAGAAGTAACTACTTACTTCTCCTATAATATTGGTATTTAATTCCAACATTTTTGCAAATATTTTGGCCTACTTACAAGGGTTACATGAAGCATGAGAATTGAGGATTAACTCCAACTTTCTAGTTTTGGGAGAATCTCATGTAATTATTCATAATTATCATGGTTTGGGTTTTGATGAGACATACTTATTTGTGGTTCCTAATTCCTTTGATGGCCATTAGGATTTGTTTCGTTATTCTCCTAAATCTCTTTATTTTCTTTGTATTCCAAAACAGGGGAATTTTGTTGAAGATAGTTTAGCAACTAGGGGAAAAAGGTTTTCATGTGGTAATCAATGTAGGTGTATGCCATGCCATGCATATCTTCCTCCCCCATTGTTTTAGATTTATGGCATGGATATAGATCATGGTATATAATTTTCATTATCATGGGTAGGAAGTGTCCATGATCCATATTTGAAGCATTTCATTCCCATGGATTTTAGTTTTCTTATATGGTGCAGACCCCCGAACCCTCGGGTTGAGGTCCGCGTAGGATCTTTATAAATCCGCCCTTGAGTCTGGTTGACTCTTTGGTTTTCCCCACACGGAATCCCATACACACGCACACAACAATGTTTTCCACATGTCCTTATGAATTGAGCCTGCGTGAACAAACACCAAGCGCCAACCCAAATCTCCTTGACCACAATAACGTCGCGCCCTTCACTAATTCGGGACTTCGGGTCTTGCAATTTCACAATCCTTGATGTCGATTTTCTCGCCCTCTACTATTGAAACCCAAAATGTCGATTCACTGAAATATTTGGCAGCGTCCTCCTCCACAGCCATATCATGTCTCATGATTTAGGGAATATCAGAAAAAGGAACCCCTATCTCTTGTCTTTGAAAATGCCGAAATGATGAACCTCGATGCGTTCAGTAAAGACTGGCTCCCCTATGGGACTTTTCGCCTATTCGGAGTTTCGGACTTCGCGTCTTCACGAATCCTGATGCAAGGCTTCCGTCTCTCCAACCTACGAAACCTCGAAACAGTCAATGAAGTTTGACTCCACCTAGAGACGAGTATGGCACCTGTATTCCCCATTATCCTCTACCTCTGATGCAGATTCTTGCCACCTATCTCTCAAGATTTCCGACTTTCGTGGCTTGAACAAACATCTAATTTCTGTCCCTCTATCACTTCTAAACCCTAAATTATGAAATGGCACTTTCCACAGTGTCAATGACTAATAAGTCTCTATTCGATCCAATGCTTAACTTCTCCACAACTCTCTTGGATCCTACAGTCCTCGCTATTTTGTGAATTCTCCACAGAGAATTTCGACCGCTCATAGCTCCTGGACAACTTCTACAAAATAAACCAATGTTCTCCCTTCTAAACTTTACTTCTGATGGATGAATTCGACCCTCATATCCATTAGAAGTATTTCGACCTCCGTCCTCCTTTGAAGTGTTCAAAGGTATCATCCCTACTGAGCTTTCACTTACAAACTCAAACCTCAAAAAGGGTTCCTACTCGCACTCCTTGCAGCAGACTTTCAAATACTCCTGGGTATTTGATCTTTCGACTCTGTGCACTCCCTGCAACAACAGTCCTTCAACTCTCCTCTTGGTTGAAGTTCTAAGCTTTCAACCAGCCTGCGCACACCTTGCACGGATTTTGTGCTTCACTTCTTCTTCTACTGGAATGAGAACAACGATATCCCTCTTGAGATTTCAGAGATAAAATCTGAACCTTTGTCAATGCACTCCTTGTGGATGTTTCACTGCACTCCTTGCAGGAACTCTCACTCAGGAAGAGAAACAATTGAAACTCATTCTCTCTCTCTCTCTCAGACTTCAAACATTCAACATGAAATCATACGTGCACAACATAGCCTCATAACAAATGCATAACAGAGAGAATATAACCTCTGTAAGCATACCATTCACCATGTATAAACAGAAAACATCATAACACCATGAAATCTGATTCAAAGCTTCTTATATTAATTCAAAGCTCCTGTACATGGACCTTTTCTCTGCAAATCTCTCTGCAGCTCTCCTCTTCTGTGCTATGCTAATGTGTTAATGATGCAACTCACTCTATGATACATAGACGAGGGTGTCTATATCTGTTTTCCCTCCTATGTTCTATAATTGTATAATCTAACATTCATATCTACCTACTCTTACATTTAAGAGACTTAAATTCCTTAATGTTTTACAGATGAGAGAAATCTCTCAAGATCTTTTTACAACCTCCAATATATAAATGCAAGTACGACATCTTCCTAACTATTACATTAATGCCTTTTGAGATCAAAATTCAAAACGATTCTTATGAAAACGTGCTCTTTTTCTTCCTCTGCGCGTTCAACTGCTCCTTGGGCTTAGTCGCGTGCTTTAGGCTTTGCACGATGCTCCTGCATCATTATACAGTATTATTTCTAATTCTCCCAAGGATTAGATTGATTTTATTAATATATATCTATGTGGGGTGGGGGATATTGTTTGTTAAGATAAGACCTTTGGTGACTCTAGGTGTCAAATCCCTCCTAACTAGTTACATCATATGATCTATATATGGCTCTAGATATTACACTGGAATAGTTTATCACAATATATCTTGTATTATACTAAATGATTTTACTATGCAAGTTTATTTCCTTAGATCTAAAGTTTATTATCACTCTCTTATTATACAAATTTATAAAATTAACTGAAATATAAAAATGAAAGAATAAGCAAATGAACACACCATCCAAGCAATGAACACAAGATGTATCCTGGGAAACCAAATATGAAATAAATCCTAGCTAGGAGTTGGGTACTATGCCCTTTTCTCTTTTCTTCCATTATGAAAATGAAAATAAAAATAAAGGGGAACTCACTATGGAGTTTCCTTTAACACGATGGCCTGAATGGATGCCACATAATATTATTCCTCCGATATTATGCTCTCAAAACACATTTTTAGATTCTCATATTAACTATGGAACAAGCACAATGATAAAATAATGGAACCCCTCTCCTCCTTGCAACCTGATATTCAACATAGTCTAGTAGTCATATATGGTTAGGGTTTTTTCATACCTCAACCCTCAATTATTGTTAGGGTTTTGGACATTCTAGAATATTCTAGAAATTCTACACATGACTAGCCCCACATGTGAATAATGGGGGCTAACATGGCATCCACTCATTACAATGGTGGTAAAAAAGGTAGGTCAACTTGTGGGAGGAAAACATTCCACATACAAACTCCAATCTAGGTGATTTTCACATCGTTGGAAAACTCTCAATGTGTAGAACAATGTTGAGAAGTTGGAATCTTCTAAATTTTATACCCAAAAAAACACCATTTGATGCCTCAAAATGGATCTATAAGGTTATGGTCCCCAAATATCCAAATTGGGACCTCACACTTAAATGGACCCTAAAATCCAAATCCTCGAATTGTTCTTCCCAAAAAGTACCAAGATAGATGAAAAATTATATAATGATCCATTCTGGTTTTTTTTTTTTTTTACTGTGGAACGATTTTGTGTAAGTGTGATTTTCATCGTAGATCTAAAGTCAGAAGAAATATGGATTGTTGATATTCTTTCTATCAGTGATTTGCGATCAAGGATTAGTGATTTCCTTTACAAGACAAACATTCCCATTGATCTCCTCGACGCTCAATCATCGGCTATCGGCCATCGGCCATTTCTTCTTTGCAAACCAAAATTTTCCCATGGATCGCGTTGATGCACGATCTCCCTGATGCCCGATCATCAACCATTTTCCATCGGTCATTCTCCCCGATAAGCAATATGTTTTACAAATCTTGTTTAACACCAACCATTAGTGATAGGCCATCTCTCTTGACGTGGAAACTATGTTGACGTGGTGCGATACATGGATGTTGACGTTGCATGACATGTCATTTGAGGCATCAAACAGGATGATGTGGAATGAAACATGGATGTTGATGTGACATGACACATGGATGTTGATTTGGCATGACACATCATCACTCTCTTTTCTCCATCGGCCATCAACATTTTCTCTTGGAAGAATCTAAAGTTCGCATTTAATACATCGATCCTCGATCCACCATCCATTAGCATTCTTAGATGTCTCTTGGTGGACTTCAACACTTCACTAAACTCACCAATCCCAAACCATTGGCCATCGACAATCTAAGAGTTCATTTGGCCAAATTTCGACACTTCACCAAACACATTGATCCCTAGACATTGACGATTGGAGGTGTCTCTTGGAGAACTTCAATACTTCACCAAACTCGTCGATCCACTACCATCAACCATCGTTGATATAATATGTCATTTCGCTGAATTTCGACACTTCGCCTAACTCATCGAATCGTTATCATTAATCGTCAATGAGTTCCTTTGACAAACTTTAACACTAAGATAATTTCGGCCAAAACCCCAATGAATCTAGGTTGTTGATCTCCCATCCAAGATGATCTTAGCCATTGATTCTATGAACTTTACCCCATGCTACAACGACCATTAAAATATGATTTTTTCGACATTCTAGATCGAATTCGACTCTGTAGCTCTGCATATGGAATCCATTAACTTCTCAAACAATTCTAAATTATCTAAAACTTGAATTTGCTCACAAATTTGAGGAATTTCCTCTCTAATATTTCCATTTTCCCCAAACTCTCACAGACATAAATCTATGATAGTGAATCTTCTTGATTCATACTTTTTTTGGGCCATAATTTTCTCATGTTTTAAATGGAAGCTATGATACCAATCTGTAACGTAGCCAACCACCCACAAGCTATGAACGCTACTCCAAAAAATCACTTCTAAACTGATTTCGAATTATGAAAACATTTAATTGGTAAGGAAGCATGAAATAAATGTAATAAAAACTCATGCAATAACCAATATTCATGCTACAACATAAAACAATGTATAAACATGTCATGTACAACAATAACCAACAAGCGTGCATATTACAAATATAAATCTCAAATATAGTAATTAATACACAACAAAAATAGAAATACAAGAAAAAACAAACCATGACAAGGAGCACTTATCTGGAAAAAAAATCAATCACCAACTGGCTACAGAACAAGGACATTCAACCCAACCATAAACGCTTCTATTCCAAGTCTCAACAGCAAGTCACCCTCAAGCTAGGGCTATGAATCCAAAAGGACAGTTCCAGGGTGTCACTCAGCTTCCCAAACCAGTCAACACTCAAGCTCTCATAGGTTTCTCAACACACAACAATCCAAAGTACACCAACTCTCTTCTCTACAACTTGCACAACCCAAGGAAATCGACCCCCTTCTCTGCTGCACAATCCCTTAGGTTGTCCACAACCTTCTAGGGCTCCAATGCATCTATTCAATAATCTACATGCTTAGATTCTCATGACTCACAACTGTGAATAAAATTTAGTACATGCCAATGCATCTCAGGCATGCAGGCATAAATTCATGGTTGGAATACACTAGTCATTACTACACCCAACAAAACAATGGCTCTTCTTCAACAATTCCTCCCATATCCCCAATCTAAGAACAAGAATGAATGAGGAATGATAAATGATCACAATGATTGAATGAGTGAAAGAGTGAATGGAGAAGAACCCCCAAACATCCCACAAGATGGGTTTATATATTTACTTGGAAATCAAGAACCACATGGATTTCCCCAAGAATCTCATGTAACCACTTCTCTCAATTAAAGTAATTATGGGTAAATAAAATATAATAAAAATACTTAGCCCCTTAAGCCCCCTCTCTCATGGAATAATATCCCCCTATAACTCTTGTCCTTATCCATATAGAAGCCAACAAAGTATTTTATTCTTAATAATGATCAAAATATTACATTTCCTAGGCACGTTGGCCTGTTTTAATTGTTTTGGAACTCTGACCTTTCATAAATAAATAAAAACAAATTATTTAATGTGGCAAATCAAAACTGGGGTAATACAAAATATTACATAGGAACCTAATGTCCTATCTCTGAAATTCACCTATCTACAACTGGCCACCACGAACCTGCAAATCTGAAGCCGAAATAATAGTAGGACTAACATATCTCTGCACATATGCTAGTTGGGTCTCTCCTACAACACCAGGTGGTAGCATAGGGAAATGGGGTAAAGACACCCCCCTTCTAGACAACCCAATGATGAAATATACATCTTCCTTCATCGGATGATACCATAGATCGAGACAAACCCTAAACCCCAGTCTAGCATGATCCCAATGATGGATCAATTATTGTAACAATCCAGAGTTACCCCTAAGGGTTTCACCCTCCTGATAAAACTTCACAAGGGAAATATTCATCAAAATTTCATGTGTGTGTTGCAAAAGATGGTGAGGGTATAGCTCCCTATCCCTCTTCCTGACCTCCTACTCATACACAAATGCATGTGTCTTGAACAACCACCGTTCTACCTCCTCCTCCTCTCGTCGTCGTCGTCTCTCATTCACATACAAATATTGTTAGCCACATATATACATATTAAATAAATTAAAATTATGAAACAAATAAATATATAAATAATGTGTATTTAAAAAACTACAAAATTAAATGTTTTTTGCAAAACAAATCTTTAAAATCCACTGGTGTGTTGCCAACATAAAATATGCCCCAAGGATGGTGCACTATCTCAAAACAAAAACATCACTAAGTAGTGTGTCCCATAGGACAATGTTCATTGACTCGGTACTTTTAACATCATTAGTTCACTGCTTTTAAAAACATTGGTTCATTTCATTAACAAAGATGCACCACAACGCTAAAATTTATAGCGTGCAAATCCACTGTACCTTTTGTTAAATTGAAAGCACCAGTGCGTCATGTCTACTAGAGCATCGACATGTTGTCTATCATTGATGTTGTCTTTCCTACACCAGTTCATTTTTTGGATTGATGGGAAACTCCAAGATAAAATTCATTATCATATCTGAAGCAGTGCGATGTGTTACTATTAACGCATCAGTACCTCCGTGAAAGTGGAGCATTGACTTTTTGTACCTCGATGAATTGTAAAGGATAGAGCACCAAAAAAGAGGCATCCAATGAGGCATACAATCAACCGATGTGTCACAAATATAACATACACCCTAAGGATGGTGCACTATCTCAAAACAACAACACCACTAAGTAGTGTATCTCATAGGACGATCCACACTGACTCAATGCTTTTAGCAACACCGATTCATTTCATCAACAACATCGGTTCACTTCATTATCGTAGATAACGAGGTGTGATGTGTTACTATTAACACACTAATACCTCTATGAAAGTGCAACACCAACATTTTCTACCTTGCTGCGTTGTAAAGGATAGAGCACCGAGAAAGAGGCATCCAATGAGATGCACCACTATGAAAATTTGGGCAATATATGTCTCGGTGCACTTTTGTGTATAATATCATGTGTTGTATTAAAATGGTTACACCACTATGTTAAATTTAATAAATCATTGTGTTATCATTGTCATTAGTTAAGTGAAGTGTAAGATTGTGTAATTTTCAATAGCATTGGTGCGATTTATTCAGTGCGTGTGTTTTTTTAATAAAGTATGGGGGTGTGTTTGAACATTGATGTGCGAGGGAATTATTTTTTGGGTACACCCCAGTGCGGTTGGTTAAACTTAGTGCACCACTAGGTTAAATTTTATATACATTTGAGTTAGTGATGTGGTTAATGAGGTGAAATGTACCAGTGTGGATAGAATCCCATTGTGCATTGGTTTCACGGTGTTCTAAAAGATGCAACACTTTTTTTTTAATAATTTATTGTGGTGTGCTTGCTTGAATGGAACTGATATGGACATATATGAGACACATCGTCGATGGTGCTCATTGTGAATTTAAAAAAGTACACACCACATCGAGGCGATCCAAAACTTTCAGATGCATGTCATGAAATGTCAAATTTCAAGCTAAATTATAATTTTGATTGGATGAAAATGCAAATAGGAGGGTGATAAATAATTTACCTAGTTTCTTTTGTCCTGAGGAATCATGGTTGCACTGCTGAGAGGAAATGAAAATTCGTGGTAATTTCCAAAATTTGGAAATGTGTGGAATCCACGAATGGAGCTATCCAAGTTATTCTAGAGAATCGAAGACAAAGAGTATTAGGAAGAAATGTAAGCATTGATGCTTTCTTGAGAGTTTGGAAGCACAGGATGCACTATAACAATGAAAATTGGTTTGGTAATTTTTTCATTTACCCTATCGTGGTGCACCTGACAATAGTTAGGCACACCAGTGTGTAATGTTCAATGACATTGATGTGATTTATTCAATGTTTGTATTTTTTTATAAAGTATGTTGATGTGTTTGAACATTGATGCGTCGAGGCGTTAGTTTTAAAGTACACCCCGATTCATTAGGTTAAACTTGGTGCATAGGTTAAATTGTATATATCACTAAGCTAATAGTGTGGTTAATGAAGTGAAATGTACTGGTGTGGGTTGAAGCCTATTTTGCGCCAGTTTCAAGGCATTTTGAAGGATGCACTACTCTTTTTTTTAATAATTTATCTTGGTGTGCATGCTTGAACAACACCGATGTGAAAATATATGAGATGCACTGGAGGAGGTGCTCACTATGAATTTAACATAGTACAAACGGCTTCAGGGTGAGTTGAACTATTCAGGTGCATAGTGTGAAATTGAAAAAAAAAAGCCAAATTTTAAGCTAAATTATTATTTCGATTGAATGAAAATGAAAATAGGAAGGAAATAAATAATTTACCTAGTCTCTTATATTTCGATGAGGCATGGTTGAACCTTTTAAGGAAATTAAAATTCGTAATAATTTCCAAAATTTGGAAATGTGTGGGATCCACAAATGGTGATATCCAAGTTAGTCTAGAGAACCAAAAATATGGCGTCTTAAGAAGAAAGGTGAGCACCAGTGCTTGTTTGATAGTTTGGAAGCATGGGATGCACTATAATAATGAAAATTGGTTCAGTAATGTTTTTTTGTTTACCCTATCGTGGTGCACCTTACGAAAATTAGGCGCATTGATCCATAATGTTCAACAACATTGGTGTTATTTAATTAGTGCATGTAATTATATTCTAAAGTTTGTCGGTGCTAATGGAAATTAGATGCACCAGTGTGTTATTGTTCATGAATGCATTGATGCTTATATACCTTAAAGGCACACTGGAAAAAAAAACCTCCGCAAAAACCTCCAGCCCCCTACCTCCACTAACAACCTCCACTATAAACGTATAAGGGATAATTTTTTCCGGCAGGTTTTGTAAAAACCTATGCAATAAGGTGTTCTCTTTTTGATTCAGAGGTTAGTTTTCATATTTTGATTAGAATGGTACCCACTGTTAAGGCCATTATTTCAAACATGTTGCTATTTCAATTCTGAAGACAAAAAGGGGTGCTACTGGTAACACCACTTTTCAAATTATTGTTTGATTTTAAGATTTTGGTTGTAACGGTGCTAGTCATTAAGGATATGGTTTCAAATAAGTTGTAATTGTAACCTCGATTATATTTTTTTTTCAAAATTGATATTGGTAATACCACTTTTTGATTTGGGGGTTGGTTTTTTAAATTTTTTGTTAGAATAATTATGGATTTGTAAGTTCATGGTTGAAAAATGTTATAATTTAACCCTAAAAAGAAGGGTGATACCAATAGAACTATTTTTTTAGTCAATGATTCATTTTGGTGTTTTTTACTCAAATATATGGGTTTATAAGGTTATATTTCTCCTTTTGAGGTCGTAGTTCTCGTCAAGTTGGTAACTAAATTATCAGACAAAGGAGTTTTTGTAGAGATGTTGGAGATGATAGGTGCAATCTAACCCAAGCATGTACCTATAAATTAGGGTTTTTCAAATATATTGAAAGAGTTGAAGAGAGCTTTACAAAGAAGTATAAAAGGGTATAAATAGGCAAAGGAGTGACGTCGAGACATAAGACAATGTTGGATTATCCATTAGGATACGAGAGTCATATGGAACCATCATATTTCACCTTTTCATTATGTATTATGGATTTGGCATAATGATACCATTTTTTTTGAAGCCCAAATCAACCCTTTGTGTTTCAACCAAAATCTCTGATACCAATATGTAACATACCTAGCCACCCACAAGCCAGACACGTTACTCCAAAAACTCACTTCTAAACTGATTTTGAATTCTAATAACATTTAATTAATAAAGAAGCATGAACAAAATGAAATAATAGCTCATGAAATAACAAATATTCATGCTACAACACAAAAGAATTTCTAAAAAGGTCATGCATAACAATAACCAACAATCATGCATATTACAAATATGAATCTTAGATAATTAATACACAACGAAAATAGATATACAAGAAAAAAGAAACCATGATAGGGAGCACTTATCTAAAACAAAATTCAATCACCAACTGGCTTCATACCAAGGAAATTCCACCCAACCATAGACGTTGTTATTCCAAGTCTCAACAATAGGTCACCCCCAATCCAGGGCTATGAATCCATAAGAATAGTTCCAAGGTGTCACACAACTTCCCAAACCAGTCAACACTCAAGCTCTCACGGGTTTCTCAACACACAACAATCTAAAGTACACCATCTCTCTTATCTCCAACCTACACAACCCAAGGGAATTAACCCCCTTCTCTTCCATGCAATCCCTCAGGATTTCAACCTCCTTCCAAGTCTCTAGTGCATCTGGTCAAGTATCTCCATTCTCAAACTCTTATGACTCGCAACTATGAATACAATTTAGTACATGTCAATGCATCTCATGCATGCATGCAAAAATTCATGGTTGGAATACACCAGTCATTAATACAGCCAACAAAACGATGTCTTATCTTCAACAATTCACCCCCGTGTCCCTAATCCAATAACAAGAATGAATGAGGAATGATAAACGAGCACAGTGAATGAATGAGTGAAAGATTGAATGGAGAAGAACCCCCAAACAACCCACAAGATGGGTTTATATATTTACTTGGAAATCAAGAACCACATGGCCTTCCCCAAGAAGATCATATAACCACTTCTCTCAATTAAAGTAATTATGGGTAAATAAAATATAATAAGACTACTTATCCCCTTAATCCCCCTCTCTCGTGGAATCATAGTCCCTTGTAACTCTTTTCCTTGTCTGTCTAGCATCCAATGATGTATTTTATTACTAATAATGATCAAACAATTACATTTCCTAGGCACACTAGCCTCTTTTAATTGTTTGGGCACTCCATCCTTTCATAAATTAACAAAATACATTATTTAATATGGGGAATCAAACTGAGGCATTACACAATATGACATAGGCACCTAATGTCATGTCTCTGAAATACACATATCTGCAATAAACCACAATGAACCTAGAAATTTGATGTCGAAAGAATAGTCAGACTAACATATCTTTGTGCATATGATAGTTGGGTCTCTCCTGCAACACCAGGCGGTAGGATAGGGAAATGGGGTAAATAAAACCCCCCTTATAGACAACCTAGTGATGAAATAGACATCCTCCTCCATGGGTTGATACCACAAATCGGGACAGACCCTGAACCCTTGTCTCACATGATCCTAGTGATGGATATATTATTGCAACAATACAGAGTTACACTTAAGGGTTGTACCCTCCTGTTAAAACTTCAGGAGGGAAATATCCATCAAAAGGTCATCTGTGTGTTGTGAAAGATAGTAAGGGTACAACTCCTTATCCCTCTCCCTGACCTCCCACTCTCACTCAAATGCATGTGTTTCGACTTGCCACCACTCTACCTCATCCTCCTCTCGTCGTCATCATCTCTTATTCACATAAAAATATTGTTAGCCACATATATACATATAAAATAAATTGAAATTATAAAAAAAATACATATATAAATGATGTTTATTTTTAAAAATACAAAATTAAATGTTTTTTGAAAAACAAATATTTAAAATCAACCGGTGTGTGACCAACATAAAATGCGCCCCAAGGACAGTGCATTATCTCAAAAAAATGACACTACTAAGCAATGTGTCCCATAGGACGATCCACATCGACTCAGTACTTTTAACCTTGTCATTTCAGTGATTTTAATAGCATCGGTTCATTTCATTAACAAAGATGCACCACAATGCCAAAATTTATAGGGTGCAAATTCATAGTGCCTTTTTTTAAACTGAAAGCACCGGTGTGCCATGTCTACTAGAGCACCGACATGTTTTCTATCAATGATGTTGTATTTACAACACCGATGCATTGTTTTTACTGATGGGAACCGCTAAGATAAACTTTATTATCATAGCTTAAGCGGTGCGATATGTTACTATTAACACATCAGTACCTCTGTGAAAGTGGAGCATTGGCATTTTGTACCTTGGTGCATTGTAAAGGATAGAGCACTAGGATCGAGGCATCCAATGAGGCATCCAATCAACTAATGTGCCAAAAAAAAAAAATACTCCATGAGGATGGTGTGTTATCTAGAAAAAACAACACCACTAAGAAGTGTGTCCCATAAGACAATCCACATCAACTCAATGATTTTAACCTCGTCGATTCAGTGTTTTTAGCATCACAAGTTCATTTCATCAACAACACTAGTTCATTTCATTATGGTAGATGAAGAGGTGTGATGTGTTACTATTAACACATTGATACCTCTATGAAAGTGAAGCATTAATGTTTTGTACCTTGGTGCATTGTAAATGATAAAGCACCAAGAAAGAAGCATCCAATGAGATGCCCCACTATGAAAATTTGGGCAATATATGTTTCAATGTGTTTCTATATACAATATCATGTGTTGGATAAATTGTTTCACCACTACGTTAAATTTCATAAGTCATTATGTTAGCGGTGTCCTTAGTTAAGTGAAGTTTACGAGTGTCTAATCTTCAACATAATCGGTGTGATTTATTCGATGGGTGTGTTTTTTTAATAAAGTAGGGTGGTGCATTTGAACATTGACATGTCAGGGAATTATTTTTCGGGTATGCCCTAGTGTGGTTGGTTAAAATTGGTGCACCACTAGGTTAAAGTTTATATATCATTGAGTTAGCGGTTCAGTTAATAAGGTGAAATGTGTTGGTGTGGGTAGAAGCCAATTGTCGGTAGGTTTCAGAGAATTCCAAAGGACACATCAATTTGTTTTTAATAATTTATTGTGGTGCACTTGCTTGAATGGAGCCGGTGCAGACATATATGAGAAATATCTTTGATGGTTCTCATTGTGTAACACAGTACGCACCACGTTGGGGTGAGCCAAGCCATTCAGGCGCATGACATGAAATTGAAAAAAAATGTCAAATTTCAAGATAAATTCTAATTTTGATTGGATTAAAATGAAAATAGGAAGGTAATAAATAATTTACCTAGTCTCTTATATGCTGAGGAGGCATGTTTGCACCATTAAGAGGAAATGAAAATTCATAGTAATTTCCAAAATTTGGAAATGTGTGGAATCCATGAATGGAGTTATCCAAGTCAGTGCAAAGCACCAGAAAGAGAGCGTCTTAGGAAGAAAGGTAAGCATAGGTGTTTGATTTAGAGTTTGGAATCATGAGATGCATTGTATCAATGAAAATTGATTTGGTAATGTTTTATTTACCCTATTGCGGTGTGCCTAAAAATAGTTAGGCGCACCAGTGTGTAATGTTCAACGACATCGATGCGATTTATTCAATGCTTATATTTTTTTATAAAGTATGGTGATGTGTTTGAACATTGATGTGATGAGGCATTAGTTTTAGGGTACGCCTCAGTGTGGTTGGTTAAAATTTTTGCATAGGTTAAATTTTATATATCATTGAGCTAGCAGTGTGGCTAATGAGGTGAAATGTACTGGTGTGGGTTGAATCTCAATCTGCATCATTTTCAAGGCATTCTGAAGGATGCACCGCTTTGTTTTTTAATAATATATCACGGTTCTATTTATTGAACGAAACCGACATGGAAATATATGAGACACACCGGAGGAAGTGCTCACTGTGAATTTAACATAGTACGTACCAATTCAGGGTGAGCTGAACCATTCAGGTGCACCGCATCAAATTGAAAAAAATGCCAAATTTTAAGCTAAATTCTAATTTTGATTGGATGAAAATGAAAATAGGAAGGTAATAAATAATTTACACTATCTTCTATTTAGAGTAGGCATGGTTGCACCATTGAGAGAAAAATTAAATTCACAGTAATTTCCAAATTTTGGAAATGTGTGAGATCTGTGAATGGAGCTATCCAAGTCGGTGTAGAGAATCGAAAACAGAGTGTCTTAGGAAGAAAGGTGAGCACTAGTTCTTTCTTGAGAGTTTGGAAGCATGGGATGCACTATGACAATGAAAATTGGTTCGGTAATGTTTTTTTATTTACCCTACTATGGTGCGCCTTATGATAGGTAGGCGCACCGATGCGTAATGTTCAATGACGTCGGTGCGATTTATTCGATGCATGTAATTTTATTATAAGTTTTTTTGGTGATACTTAAACATAGATGCACCAGTGAATTATTTTTCATGAATACATCGGTGTGTATACACCTTAAAGGAACACTAAAGAAAAAAACCTCCGCAAAAACCTTTGGTTGCCTTCCTCCACTATAAACATCTAAGGGATAAATTTTTCAAGGAGGTTTCATAAAATCCCCCACAAGAAGGTGTTATCCTTGTAGTGACAAGAAAGAAGAAGTAGAAGAAGAAAATGTGCTACTAGTAGAACCACTTTTCGATTCACGGGTTAATTTTTAGATTTTGATTGGAATGGTACCCAATATTAAGGCCATGGTTTCAAACATGTTGCTATTTTAATTCTGTATAAAAAAAGGGGTGCTACTAGTAGCACCACTTTTTGATTTAGGGTTTGATTTTAATATTTTGGTTGTAATGGTGCTAGTCATTAAGGCTATGGTTTCAAATAAGTTTTAATTTTAACCCTGATTATATTTTTTTTTCAAAATTGATATTGGTAATACTACTTTTTGATTTGGGGGTTGTTTTAAAAGTTTTTGTTAGAAAAATTATGGATTTTTAAGGCCATGGGTGAAAAATGTTATAATTTAACCCTAAAAAAAAGGGTTCTACCAATAGCACTAATTTTCAATTCAATGGTTTATTTTGGTGTTTTTGACACAGATCTATGGGTTTATAGGGTTACATTTCTCCTTTTCTGGTCATATTTCTTGTCAAGTTGGTAACTAAATTATCAGACAAAGGATTTTTTGTAGAGATGTTGGAGATGATAGGTGCAAGCTAAGCCAAGTTTGTACCTATAAATTACGGTTTTCCAAATATATTGAAAGAGTTGAAGAGTTGAAGAGAGCTTTAAAAAGGATTATAAAAGGGTATAAATAGGCAAAGGAGTGACGACGAGATATAATCCAATGTTGGATTAGCCATTAAGATATGAGAGTCATATGGAACCATCATATTTCACCTTTTCATTGTGTGCTATGGGTTTGGCATAATAATACCATTTGTTTTGAAGCCCAAATAAACCCTTTGTTATGCAACTTGCAAACTAGTAATAGTAGTACCCTAAGAAAATATACAATATGGTTAGTGCTATAATATTAAGAAGTTTCAAGGGTTTGAACCAAGTTAAATATTCAAGTATCAAGTTGCAAATGGGTTTTGGAGGATATGGACCCAAATTAAGACATCCTAAGTGACTTTTGGATGTGTGGGTTGACCTGGGTTCTACTTTAGTTCTCCAACAAAAACCTTTTCACCATTGACCCTTCTGGTAAACCAGAAGGCTACATCGCACATAGAGTGCACAACGCAATCTCACCCGAGATGGCTTATGTGTGTCTGTAGGATGCAAGTATTTGCAATCATGGAAGGGATTGGGGATTTAATTTTTACATTTACTTATGTTTTAACATGCCTTCTACCATAACATTCACAATATCTATTACTTTATCCTTTTAATGACATCTATTCTCCATAATTATTCTAGTACGCTTTGTAAATAAACCCTAACATATGCATTCATTTATCCATTCATTCATTATAAAGAACATAAAAGAAACATAGCATAAAGAGAGACACCATTTTACCATGGTTCACCCCCCTTGGCTACGCCCAAAAATTTCTTCTGCTTATTTCTTATTCTTCATCAAAATAGCACTATGCGCATTACATCATAGGGTTTAAGAATGGTGCATGAGGTTGGCCAACATCGCACCAAGCTCCATAGCTTGTGACCTGATTACATCTCAACTCCATCTGAGCTTTGCATTTCTCAAAACAATATATACTTCGACTAAAAACTCAAAAGGATGTTGAAAGTACTTTGATCATGCCAAAGTTCAAGATAAGATATGATATATGATATCCCTAGCTTCCTCATACATCCTCTATTTATACTATAAAATGGGTAAAACCCTTAAATTATGACTCAAAAACCTTAATCCTAAGTGGACTCAACTTGTCTACTTTCCAACTACCTTCCACGTGGTTGGTCTTTGATCCAACTCTTTCTTTCTTTGACTCTACATTGGTCTTCCTTCTTTCCTGGCGTGTTGGCTCCTTTAACCTTTGTCGCACTATTTTTCCTTCTTTACTGGAATGCATTGTTTCCTTTGGTCCTTTCTTCCTCACTTACTGCACTTAACTCCCAAAATTTCCTTCTCCAACAAGACCCCAACACTAACCTATGGCTCATCCTAAGCCACTCAGGTCGTGTGTGTCTCCTACACTGATTTCTCCAATTCTCAAAATTTCTTTGCTACTTCATCTCCCTTTGTCTTCATTTGCGCGTTCTTTTCTATGAGGGTATCCATGACCTGCGTAATGTTCTCATTCATCACTTGTATGATTTATGAGTGCACTTTTTCCATTATGAGTTTCTTTTTTTCCATTTATGTTAGCATATTTGTTGTTTTCTATTGCACGGGACCCAACTAAGCCTGTCTAATCTTCCTTTCCTCTCGGATTGTCTTCACTTCTATTTGCGGGTTCTTTATTTATTACATAGACTTTAGTCTCATGGGTATGGGAATTTCCTTCGTCGCTTCTTTAAATATTGGACTGTGACATTTAGATTTTCTTCCCTTTTATCCAAGTTCTAGATTCCTTAATCTTCTATCGTGCTTGTCCAAAGTTGTGTGGTCCTCTCGTAAAGTTATACTATTCCTTTGGCTTCTTGCGCAATATGGTCTGTTTGTTCTGTGGCATGCTACTCCCTCTCATATACCTTTGGCGCAGTAGTTGGTGTCATTTTCTCCACCAATTCTCGGATATCTTTCTTGTACCCATCCATCATTTGTGATATCTTCTATAGCTTTTCTTCTACACTGATTTCTCCTGCTAGTGAGCTCCCCATAATTGTTTTGAATACTTATTTGAGTCTTCTCTCTAATATATTTGCACGTAATTTTTCCTCTTCATTTTAAATTTGTATTTCCTTGAGGACTGTCTCTAGTACCTCGTTTTCTTCTTGGGTTGTCTCCAAGTTTATTCCATCTGACTTGGATCTGGATTGAACTTTGTGTGTAAATCTTATATGCAACTTATATAATTCCTTGGTTGGTATCTTCACCAATACCAACTCCATATGTTGTACGTCCTTAAGTTGTTTTTGTGCCATTTCTTGATCAATTTGTAGCATATCCTTGGTGAGGATAAATCTTTGGCATGCTAATGTTGTTAGCTGCACTATATCCTCTTCATTATGTGTTAGCATGCAATGCACTTGTGTTGTTTGTTGTTGTGTGCCCCCTTCCTATTCTGCCTTAGTAGATCGTATGTTCTCTAATACCTTCTTTACCTCTGTCATCTCTTGCATGATATTTTCTCTTTGTTTCTCAGCATCTTCCTGGGCTTCTATGGCACGATCATGTACCCTTTTTGTGATTGGCTCTACATCATACTCTGTTATTGTATACTCTGGGACTCCATTGTGTGCCTTCATTTTCTTGTGTGCTCCACCTGTCTGTACAATCGTTCTCTTTGGTGTCCTTGGATATATTGTCTCTATTGTGCCTCAGGTATCTGGTATATTTCCTCCTGCTTGTCCCTCTTGTGTAGGGGTGTTCTCCTTTCTTCGGTTCACACCATTAGTAGTATCTGTGTGGTTCTTATGTTGTGTGACTGGATTGGTAATTGTCTTCTTCTTTGTTGTTTCATTCCCCCCTGTCTACTTCTTGTTCCGTGTTGCACTCCTTGTATTACCTACTGGGGTACTCTTCATTTTTGATGGGCCTGCTTCTACCGGGTGTTTGTCCTTTGTTGGCTACTTGTCCTTTGATTTTTCTACTAGAACCTTCCATTATTCTTTCCAGTATTTCATTTCCCATTGTACTTCTTCTGTCATGACACAATATCTCATCTGCAACAACTCCTTCTCTGGTTCCCTTTTGTCCTGGATCCACATACTATGCCTAGGTGCTTTAAAATTTTCTATTGTTTTATACTCCTCCACCACCTCTGGTGGGAAACTCCAAGTTTCTACCACCTTTTCTTGGATTTTTTCAAGGTATGTCCCAAAGATGATGGGATTTGTCGATAGTTTTATTCCACAATAATTCATAGTGTGTTGCAAGACACCTTCTAGTTCTTTGGCAGAACATGTTTTATTTGGGGTGCTTCCAACTCACTAATGCAATCAATATAATGAGCCACGAGTAATGAAACTTTGTCCCTACATCCTGGGCATCTTTGCAATCATATAAAAATAAGTTTAACATATATGGGCTCCATCTTAATACAGTTCCCTTCGCACACTGCACGGTTGTTGTTATTACACTTGCTAGCACTTCCTCCTTGTGACACTTTTTGAGTAATTTACAAGACATCAATTTGGTTGCTAGTCATGTTGTTGTCTCACTTATCCTATTGATAATGATCCCCCTAGATCCTCTCTCTATCCCATAGGCCTACTTCATCTCTTTTGTCAAGTATTTTCCTTGGTATTGTCATCAAGGTATTGCGCATGTTTCTAACCGTTGGTTGGCATACATGTTATCTTGGATATCAAGTCAATGTTGATGGATTCTTATCTATCCATCCACAAAATTCCTCTGTGTGTGACTGCCAGTAACTGCTTGATGCAACTATTTACATTCTTTCCCCTGCCAAAGTGTGGGATCTCCAATAGCTTCATTATGCATGTATTATATAACTCTTGTATCCACTTCTTAGGTTCCATTATCAATGCTCCTAACTCGTCGACCCCTCTTCTTTCCAAGTATACCTATTGTGTAAACTTTGGGAATTTATCTGTGTCCCTTACATCATGGTTTGAATAATGCATTTTATCTACACATCCAAGTAAATCTGCGACAACCTTTACTATTGCTGGTATGCACGGTAACACAATTGTTACCTCTGGTTTTTTATGCGAGGATCTATGGACGTGTTTTTTTCCTTTCCCATTTTATGGTGCGCTTGAGGTCCCTTGTTCCTGATAAATTTGCACTTTCTCCTCCTTCTCTCTGCCAGAATCCTGCTGCTTTGTGATATTTTTTGTTGGTGTATGTTCCTGTTGTGCTTGTTCTATGCTAGCTTGAGTCTTTGGCTCGTCGGACTCAGTCTTTTCCTCATATGCTTCCTCTATGGATTGAACTATTTCCTGCATTGGATTTGGCTCTACTTCTTTGTTTGGTGGATCAATCTTCATTTTTTATGTTTTCTCCTCCACTAGTGTCGGACTCACCGAGTCAATGACTGGGAAAGGAATGGCATCGACATCCACCACTCACTTTGTTTGTGTAGGGTTTTTTGCCTCCATTGTTGGCTTCAGTGGTGACATGTTGTAACTACGGGTTCTCCTCGACATTTGTTTGGGTGCTCTGACTTTGGGTGGCACCATCATGTTGGAATATAAGTGGGTTTGCATCTGAAATCTCACAGTCATCCTGCTAAATCACTTTTTCATTCTTCGCTTCTTGCTTCTTAGCTTTACATTCACTCGAATTCACAATGTGGCTTGCCGACCCCTAATTATTCTTCTAAATTGCTTTCATAAATCCCCCAAATATTGTTGAGCATGCTTCAATGAATTTCATAAATGTTTGTTTCACGCCTTCTTTTTCCAGTGACGGTTTTTCTTTTTCTCGACTGTTTCATTTTTCTGATGAGTTGTATTTTTCTACGGTGATATATCTCTAGTGCACCGGTACTTCCTTTTGTTATAGTTTTATTGCACACAATATCTTCACTTCTTATCTCCCTAACTTTATGTCTACTTTGCACTATCATTCTCAACTATCTATCTATCAATCACTTATTCCTCTAACTACTTCTTTTTGGATTTTTCTTCATTTTTCTAGTTTTATCTTCCTTTTTCTTCTATTAACTCCTATTATTCACAATATGCACAAGTCTACTTGTTGCGCTGCAACTACTGAGGTTTAGGGTTTGACTGTCCCTATATAGTTTCAATTGAATACCATTTAACAGTCTTTGAACTTCCTTGCCTACTAAATCCTGTAGTTGTACAACACCTCCTTCTGTGATTGATTTTATTTGGTATGGCCCTAGCCAATACGTTCTAAGTTTCCTTGGGTGCTGCAAATATTTATTGTCATAGAGGAGAATCAAATATCCTACTTTTAAGTTCTTCTTCTTGATATGTTTGTCATGCCATGCTTTATCTTTTTCTTTTTGTACCTCCTAATGGAAACCTGCTATGATTTTGTCCTCTTCTAATTACATCAGTTGAGACAATCTTTCCTGTACTGTGCCCCTTTCTGTCATATTTGCAATTGTTGCAATGCACATACTTGGTATCAAATAATCTAAGGGAATTAATGCTTCCTATCCATACACCAACCTAAAGGGTGTCTTCCCTGTTAGCTTCTTGCATGTAGTTATATAAGCCCAAAGTATTGTCAGTACCTTCAAGTCCCAATCATCCTTTTTTACATTACAAATATTTGTCAAGGCATTCTCCAAAATATTTTTAAAGGCTTCCACTATTCCATTTTTCTGAGGATGATAAGGAGTGCTCTTTTGAAGATATATATCAAATTATTCCATCATTTCCTCAATTGTGTTATCGATAAAGTGAGTCCCCTGATCACTCATCAATATTCTTGGGCATCCAAGCCTTGTCACTACATGTTCAAATGAAAATCGTGCTGCAATCCTTTCCTGTTGTTTCTTTATCCCATCTTTTCAAGTATTTTGTCGTTTTAATAATATATCTTTCTCCTGATCTTCTTGTCGGTGGATTAATTAAACCTACAAAATATATTTCCCACTTATCAAATAATTGCAAAGTGACCTAAGGTTTCAATGGAATGTCATCCCTCTTGGATGGCTTCCCAACTCTCTGACAAACATCACACTTCTGTCAATATTCCTTTGAATCGTTGTGAATTTTTGGCCACCATAATTCTGTGCGCAATACCTTCTGTGCGGTAGTGTTTCCTATGTAGTGTCCTCCATCTATGCCTTCATGCGCTTCTGCTAAAATAATAGGCCTTTCATGTTCCATAACACATCTCCTCAAGATGTTATCTGCTCCAATTTTGTATAAATGACCTACAATCAATTGATAGTCTGTAGCTCTTACCACCAATTTGTTCTTCTTTGCAGTGGTAAAATCTATTGGTGCAAATATTGTACTTAAAAACTCAATAATGGCAACAAAATACTCATCAACTATCTGTACTGAAAACAATTTTGCATCTAGAGATTTTTCTTCCAAGTTACTAGGTTCTTCTTCGTTAGTTATCCTAGATAAGTGATCTGGTATTGCATTCAATCTTCTAGGATTCACCACAATTTCAAAATCAAATTCTTGGAATAAAAGTAGCCATTTGCATATCCTTCCCCCCAACACCAGTTTATTGACTAAATATCTTAGCACAGAATGATTTTTAAACATCTTGAAATGTTTCCATAACAAGTAATGTATGTGTTTCTGCAAAGCATATATCATAACTAATCCTTCTCTTTCTGTAGTGTTATAGTTCTATTCTGAATCTGATAACTTCCTTCTTGTAAATACAATAGGGTGATCTATATCAGCTTCTCCTGGTTTTGTCAATACTTCTCCTGATGTTATTGCAGATGCATCCACATGCACATGAAATTCTTTTTCCCAATCTGGAAACACTAAAATCGGCGCAGTAACCATCTTCTCCTTCAAAATATCCAATCTCTGTCGGAATTCATCATTCCATTGATACTTAGTGTCCATCTTCAACAATTTCTCCATTGGCGCAACAATCTGTGCATATCATCTTATGAACTTCTTGTAATACCTTGTATGACCAAGTGTACTCTTCAACTGGCGCACTAATTTTAGTGGTGGTAAGTTAACTATGACAACAATTTTAGCAGGATCAACCAACAGACCCTGTTTACACACCAGATGCACTAACAAAATACCAAAAATTTCATTGAAAATACATTTCTTAATATTCAATGATATCTGACAATGTTTGCATCTGTATAACATTAATCTTAGCATTGCAACATGGTACTTTAGTAAGATAAACATTGTCCAATCATCCAAGTAAACCTCCAAAAACTTATGAATGAAGTCCTTAAAAGTTGCTACTACTAGTCTTGAAAAAATGATTGGTGCCTTCTTCAACCCAAATGGCATGACTGTATAATGAAATGATCCCCATTCTGTAGAAAATGTTTTCTTATGTCTCTCTTCTGGTGCTATCCTAATCTGATGATATCTTGAAAACCCATCTGTAAAAGAATAATTTTCTTGACCCCCTAAATTATCCAAAACTTCGTCTGTGAATGGGGTAGGAAAATGATCATGTAAGCAAGCATCATTTAGTTTCCTCAAATCTACACAAATCTTGATCCGTCCTTTCTTCTTTTCCTGCACCACCAGAGGACTGATCCATTCTTATTCTTCTACATGTTCTGTGACACCAACTTCCAACATCTTGTCAATTTATGTCTTCACTTTTTCTTTGTATATTGGATTCAATCTGTAAGGTCTCTATCTTATAGGACTAGCTTTTGGCTTCAAAGGGATCTTCATCTCTCCTAGTTCTCCTATTAATCCCTTCATTTATGAAAATGTAGTTGGGAATAAGTCATTGTTCTCGTGCAGTAATTTTGTGATTCTTTCTACCGTTTGATTATCCCAATAATGTCCAATGCTTTCAATCTTTAGGTTTTCTGTAGTTCCAATGTTTACCTTCTTGATCTTTAATGGCATAGCATAATCTTTTGAATCTATCTTTGGGCCTTCTATTTCCCTTTCTCCAACTTTTGAGATCTAGATATTGTGCGGGTTTTCTTCTACTAGATCTTCTTCTTCTGCGATGCACTAAAAATGTAACAACTGTTTAACTATCTATCTCTTTCACTTCTGATATGTTGGGATTATTTCAAATTATGTTGTATCTCTTCCCAGTTTGTAGTTTCTCTGTGTTGTTCATGTTTTGTGTACCAGTTCTTTGGAATGACTTCTAATGTGTGAATAAAATGTTGTGGTCATTCTTAACATAGTTACCAACTTAACGAGAACTCTCCATAGTTCTCGTTTTTTCAATGTGGCTATTTTTACCCCTAAATCCAAAAGTGGTGCTATTGGTAACACACTTTTTTTTATGGTGGTTAAAATTCATACCCATTCAAACCCAATGCATTGATAATTGATGTCATTGTTGACAAAGACTTTAAAATTGACACTTGAATCGAAAACCGATGCTACCGGTAGCACCAAGTTTTTTTTGAGGTCAAAATTATAACTTAATTGAAATTGCGGCTTCGACAACGAGTACCATCGTCGATAAACAACTCAAAATTGGCTCCTAAATCATTGCTTAAAAAATATTTTTATAAATTTTTTAAATTTACATTAAAAAAACAAAGAAATAATAATAAAAAAAAAATTCATTTTTTTTTTTTTAGAAAGTTAAAAACTAAAAAAACTATGAAAAACAAAACAATTATAAATTTTTATTTTTTAACTTGAAAAAAATATATGAAAGAAAATTAAAAGAAAACTAAAAAAAAACTTAAATTAAAAAGGTAAGAAAAAAACAAAAAAATGAATATATATATGGTTAAAAATTGAAAAAACTAAGTATGGTGATCTTGGAAATCTTCTCTTAATACTTTTCTAGCACATAAACAAAGTTCTAAAGAATAGCAAGTAATCACTTACCCTCTTAAAGTCCGATAGACCAATTCGATCTTAATGGACGTTAATCATCATCATCATCATCATCATCATCATCATCATATATATATATATATATATATATATATATATATATATATATATATATATATATATATATATATATATATATATA
>ML782394.1:205179-226542 GCA_009831015.1 Picea engelmannii | reverse complement strand
CATGTTTATAACACTGGTTTTCACAGTAAAGATTTGCTGCCATTAAGATTAATGATTCGAAGATAAAATTGAGAGAAATTGTTAATAATTTACAATAACTGATTCACCCCCCCCCCTCTCAGTTATTTCATACCTGTAACAAAAATATGGGTATTAAGGGATAGAGTTCTCATTTTGAGGTCACAGTTCTCATCAAGTCGGTAACTTTGTTTCTTCTGGTGGTACTAATCTCTATTGAACCATGCACCTATCTACATGTTCTTAAGGTTGTCCAATTCCATCATATTTCTCCTGATATTTATTCTCCTTCTCTGCACTGAATCTGATGCACAGTAACCTCTTACACTAAAACCAATTGTTGATATTTTCCTTGTGTGTACCCTACCAACGAGCAGGTGTATCTTTCAAAGAAATATCTAATACTAGTAATATTTGACATTCTACTACTTCTAATTCAAACTTCATTAAAAATTATTCCAAGTCATTCAGACCATAAAACATAAGAGGCTCTCTTACCTCTGAACCAATCCATCTCAGTGCACGCATCATTCTGGTGGATAATTCATGTAGTCATTGCTGCCATTTTTCCAGTCCTGTGTCAAAGTCTGAAACACAAGAACTAATACTCCTCCAACTGAGCATTCCATCTACAGTTGGGTTGATATAATATTCTTCGCTTGCGGTAGTTTTGTACAACTGATTCACATCTTTTGTAATAATATTGGTTGTCACGGGTTCCACATACCTTCTTCCTTCTTAGGGATCCAATGGCCCAATAACTCTATATTCTCCAGATTCAAAGATCATCTTCCTTGTCTTTAAATTGATAATAGCCTGGATATCAAAATCCCAATCCAGACCCAACAAATATGAATATGGTGAAGTGTTATCCACTATGTCAATGACTTCAATGTCTTCCATGGTGCGCACACCATCTATATCTACTAGAATCCCTTTCAATATTCCAATTGGAACCACTCTATGTTGATTTGCTAACTTTAACTGGATAGGTGAATACCCCAATTGAGGTTCTCACATAACTTCCTAGGTCTTCTTTGGAAGTACATTAACTTCAGACCCTATGTCTAATATTATATCCCCCATATTGAAATCTCCTATGTTTGCATTCAACCTCAATTATCTACTTGTTCTTATCTTCTTCTAAACCTGATTCACTATATTTACCCCTTCTTCCCCAGGATGACAATTTTCTAACATATTTTGCAGTATTTGTAAAGATTTTCTATCATTCAATAACTTTACACAAGATCCCAAAATTTTTCTTAAGTTACTTACTTGTTTTGAAGGATGCTCTTTGTTGGTTTGATCAAATAGTGGAGGTATGCCATACAATGGTATCTCATCTACTGGATTTGTTCCTAAAGTAGGCACAATGTTTTCTTTTGGAATCTCCCACCTAGCCTCCTTAAATATCTCCTTCTCTTTGCACACATCAAACGTCTGTTCAGGAGATGTATTCTTCTTGACCCACTGGTACTAATCTTGATCCTTCTTTGTTGCATATTCTCCTATATTGGCTCCACCTCTAGTAACTATGTTTATCTTCTTCCCATCCTCTTCTCTATTTTCCACTGTAATCCATTGCATATTTTGGTTGTTTTGGTTCCTCTTGCCCTGTATTTTTTTCAATAGTGTTGAACAATCTTTTGTTTCATGGTGTGTTGCGCGAAAATACATACATGTAATAGGTGGTTGTGGATAGTCTCTGGAATAGTTTCTAGATTTCTAATAGTTGTGACACACTACTCGTCCTCAACCTCCACAAAACCCTCTTCCTCCACGACCTCCTCCTCAGAATCCTCCTCTATTTCCCTAATTATCTTCGCACAGTGTATTATAATGAGGTGCTTGATTGTACAACGACTATGTTTTATTGTACTCTGGTGGTGTTGCACACTTTTCTCCATTGTTATACTATGGTGGTGCTCCAAATTGTTGTCTTTTGTTATATTGTTGTTGTGGATGAAACTATTGTGTGGTATTATACTCGGGTTGATGCACATTGTTATATTGTGGTTGTTGTGTAGGTTTTCCTATTATATGTTCAGCCTGCACCCTATATGTATCTGAAATCCTTTCTTTCATCATCTCCAGAGTTCTACAATCCTTATCTTTGTGTCCTATTGACTTACAAAAATTACAAAATGTACTCTTCATCATTGTTTGATACTTTTGCATCATGGGGCAATGATAGGGATCATACCCGTGTGTTTTACAAAATCTCACACCATGGTCCTCTTAAAGATAAAGGGTTTCGCATACCCACTCCAATATACTTCACAAATAATGGAAACTTATTCTTATGATGGATTTTTTTCCTACACATTGTACTCCAGACGTATTCCCTTTTCTCCTTACCTTTATTCTAATTCAACTAAAATGTTAAGTTCTTTAGGTCTTATCTCAACTCTTCCACAGTTGGATCTGCCTGCTTATACTGATTTTCCTCTAATTATAAGGTGTCTTGCAGAGCCTTATCCTGACTTTGGAATTTATGTTTCCTCAAAGGATACTTCAAGTGTAGCAATAAAGAGTTAACAAACAAATGTCTATGCCGCATATTAGTAATAGGGTATTTTAACTTACCCTTTAGCCTCTTGAACTTATGGTCCACTTCTGAGACCGTTTCTCCATTTTTCTACTTAATATCTATCATTTCATTCATACATTGGTCCTCTAAACTTGGTTTCTGAAATTCATTTATTAATTTCCTCTTCACCTCTACTACAGTTGTAGGCACTCTCGTTGGATTATTTGCTGTGAGACCCATGTACCAGTCTAATGCGTAGTCTCTGAATGTGATTTCCAACTACGCAACCCTTGTATCCTCATATGTAATTTACATTGTTTCCCATATATTCTCATAGATAAACAAATGATTTTTTGGGTCATCTGACCCATCCCCTCGGAACTATGGTAACCTAATAGTTGGATTTTTTCCTAACATTGTGAAGTTTGTTGTACTACCCCCTCTGCGTGGCATAGATACTTGGCTGCTACTTCTTGAACTTACACTTATGCTTGAGTTTCCACTAGACCATTGTCCTGTAAAAATTCTTCTACCACTAATCACTTACTGGTTAACAGGTTTTTCTTCTTCATATGTCTTAGTTTCACATGGGGTTGTGGGTTCCACACTAATTTGAATCTACAATGGAGAGACTTCTTCTACATTGGACCCATGAACTCTAGTTTTCCTCTCATATGTGGTGTGCAATATATCCTCAATCTGCCCTGTGGCGTAGAGATCCTATACCTCTTTCTCATCGTTGTCTAAGCCCTCTTTCTCGACTACTTCCCTCTTATTGTTATTCATCTTATACTATTAAGGTCATTCATTGTGCATCACACTTTATTTCCTTATAATCTCCCTATTTTGTTCACCATCCATCATGATGGGTTCAATTTCTTCCCTTTTCTGTCTACTCTCCATAGCCTTCTCCATATCTCAGATCTTCCTTAGTGCTTCCCCCGGCTACCCCATGCATGCAGAGTGATCTATTTGTCTGATTCCATGGACACCATGCATTTATCATGTAATAATATCTTGATCGACGTGTAAAGAGACCTAATGTACCTTCCTTTGGGTCCCTTCAAGAAATCCTTCTTTATAGCAGTATATGACTTTGTTGTGTCGACTGCAAATTCAGTAATAAATCTCGTAGTAATACTATCTAACCAGAAATACACTGCGTGCGTGAATTTATTATTAATCATTTCCAATCGCACAATGTTCTTGGTAGTCCACTCTACTGGCCTAATATGATTAGTCAAATGGGTATCCTTCAACCTCAATAACCACTCCTGTAATAAATAAGGAAAGTAACAAAAATATGCTTCATGCAAATTAGTAAACACATACCTTTGCAAAAATTGGCATGGTGTATATATGGAACTTTTTTTATCTTTCTTCACGAACTCTAGCTACTTTGTCTCCAATCATCTTTCAATCTCTTAATTCATAGGATTCCATGGCCTAAACATCCTTTTTTATCTTCTTCACCAAACTCATTCCAGGTTGTTCTTCTGAGTTCCAGCTGGCAACGAAACCATTTCTTGGATGTATGGGTTGACCCGAGTTCTACCTTAGTTCTCCAAAAATATCATTTTCACCATCGTCCCTTTTAGTAAACCAAAAGGCTACATCGTGCATGGAGTGCACAATGCAGTCTCACACAAGATGGCTTATGGATTATTGCAAGATGCAGGTATATGGAATCATGGAAGGGATTGGGGATGTTCTTTTTACTTATGCTTCTGATTTAACATGCCTTCTACCATAACATTCATCAGATCTACTACTTTATCTATTTAATGACATCTATTATGAATAATTATTCTAGTGCGCACTGTAAATAAACCCTAACAGATGCATTCATTTATCCATTCATTCATTATAAAGCACACAAAAGAAACATAGCACACTTAGAGACACCATTCTACCATGGTTCACCCCCCATGGGCTATGTCCACAAAGATCTTCTGCATATTTCTTATTCTTCATCAAAATAGTGATGCGTGCATTACATCACAGGGTTTAAGAATGGTGCATGAGGTTGAACAATGTCACACCAAGATCCATAGCTTGCGACCTGACCCTCAATTACATCTAAACTCCATCCAAGCTCTGCAGCTCTCAACAAAATACAAACTTCGACTCAAAACTAAAAAGGATGCTCAAAGTACTTTGCTCATGCCAAATTTCAAGATAAGACATGATATATGATATCCCTAGCTTCCTCATACATCCTCTACTTATAATACAAAATGGGTAAAAACCCTTACATTATGAATCAAAAACCCTAATCCCAAGTGGACTAAACTTGTCCACTTTCCAACTTCCTTTCATGTGGTTGGTCTTCGATCCAACTCTTTATTTCTTTGAATTTGTGTTGGTCTTCCTTCTTTCTTGGTGTGCTACTTCATTTTCCCTTTGTCTTGTTTCTTTTCCTTCTTTCTTGGCGTGCGTTGTTTCCTTTGGTCCATTCTTCCTCTCTTAATGCGTTTAAATCCTAATTTTTCCTCCTCCAACAATGACCATGGACCTAGGTTGAGAGTTCACACCCCCAACTAGACCCATGAAGTTAGGAAATTTCCTAAGGAGTCAAAACTAGTCAAACTAATGAGAAAGGACTAGAGACTAAATGGGAAGAAGGAACTAAGGAACCTACCTAACCACCTAAGCACTAGACATCCCAATGAGGTCCCACATCTAGGATAAAGTAAGAGGGGATCTAGGAAGGTGATACATCACAGTAGAGAATTTTTTAAGAGGTATCGTAGAATCATTTGGCAAGTCATGAATAACACATTAACATAGCATAAGTGTGGATGAGACTAGGCACATCCATGTGGGAATGTGTATGTGGATACCCAAGTGTGGATCTCATACACTACACATTTAGAGTGTTAAAGGGACCATTTTATCTCTCTCTTGCAAGTAGCAGTATTTGCAAGGAATTTATTAGGATCTTAATAATTTCATGTTTTAAGGCCTTGCTACAATTTGTTTTTGTCTTGATGCAAGAAGGATTATTATAGCTCCTTTATTTGACATTTTTTTCTCTCTAGTCTTCTTTTCATTATCTCTTATTCGATGGTGCAACAAAATGTAATATTGACCCTATTAGATTTGGAGGTGGTTTATGAAATGTAACTTGAGAAGTAACTACTTGTTTCTCCAATAATATTGGTATTTAATGGTAACACTTAATGGTATTGCAAATATTTTGGCCTACTTACAAGTGTTACAGGAAGCACGTGAATTGAGGATTAAGTGCAACTTACTAGTTTTGGGAGAATCTCATGTAATTATTCATAATTATCATGTCTTGGGTTTTGATGAGACATAATTATTGGCGGTTCCTTATGCCTTCGATGGCATTTAAGGCGTTGTTCCCTTATTTTCATGAATCTTGTTATTTTCTTTGTTTTCCACAGGATGAGAATTTTGTTGAAGATAGTTTAACAACCAGGGGGAATTTTTTTATCATGGGGTAATCAACATAAATGTATGACATGCCATGCATATATTCCTCCCCCATTTTTTTTACATTTGTGGCATGGATATAGATGGTGTTTTATAATTTTGGTTATCATGGGTAGGAAGTGTCCATGATCCATATTTGAAGCATTTCATTCCCACGACTTTTAATTTTCTTATACAATATTATTTCTAATGCTCTCAAGGATTAGCTTGATTTTATTATTCTATATCTATGTGGGGTGGGGGATATCGTTTTTTAAGAGAATAACTTTGGTGATTCTAGGTGTCAAATCCCTCCTAACTAGTTGCATCATATGATCTATATATCGCTCTAGATATTCCACTGGAATAGTTTGTCACAATATATCTTGTATTATACTAAATGATTTTACTATGCAATTTTATTTCCTTAGATCTCAAATTTATTATCACTCTCTTATTTTTTTTTATTTTTATTTTTTATACTAGGGGAATCGGTAACAACGGCAGTATCGTACTCGCGTGACACGGGGTCGAATCCTGCCGGCTGCCTTATAAACCCTAGGGAGAAACGCACAGCCCGCAAGCACGCCCTCCGAGTAAATCGGGGTGAGAATCGACCTTGAGACTTCATTTTACATAGTTCCTTCCATTTACACGGCACTTGCCAATCGGTCTACACCCCTGCGGGCATTATCACTCTCTTATTACTCAAATTTATAAAAATATTTGAAATGTGAAAATGAAAGAATAAGCAAAGGAACACACCATCGAAGCAATGAACACAAGATGTATTCTGAGAAACCAAATATGAGAGAAATCTTAGCTAGGAGGTGGGGGTTATGACCTTTTCTCTTTTCTTCATTTATGAAAATTCAAATACAAAGAAAGGGGCACTCACTATAGAGTTTCCTAAACATTATGGCCTAAATGGATGCTACATAATCTTCTTCCTCCTCTATCATGCTCTCAAAACAAACTTTTAGATCCTCATCTTAATTATGGAACAAGTACAATGCTAGAAGAATGGAACCCCCTCTCCTCCTTGCATCCTGATATTTAACATAGTTTGATAGTCATCTATGGTTAGAGTTTTTACATACCTCAACCCTCAATTATTGTTTGGGTTTTGGAAATTCTAGAATATTCTTGAAATTATACGCATGAATAGACCCACATGTGAATAATGGGGGATGACATGGAATCCACTAAGTACAATGGTGGTCAACAAGGTAGGTCAACTTGTGGGAGGAAAATCTTTCACATACAAACTTCGATTAAGGTGATTTGCACATCGTTGGAAATCCCTCTATGTGTAGAAAAATGTTTAGAGGTTGCAATATTTTTACCCAAAAAAGCACCATTTGATGCCTCAAAATGGATCTATAAGGTTATGGACCCCAAATCTCCAAATTGGGACCTGCCACTAAAATGGACCCTAAAAGCCAACTCAAATTATTGTTCCCAAAAAGTATTGTGGGGGGAAATATATGCACTATTGATTCCCAACATTAAATTTTCAACTAGGGAGTCATAGACTTAGAGGTGCAAGCACAGGAAATGCAGGATTGGAGCCTATTCTAACCTAATGCCGACAAACCACACTTTAATGAAATAAATGAAACAAGCAATGAATTTAATTGACAGGAAATAAGATAACACCTTAGGTTGAAACCCATTACGGTAAGGTCATATGTTACGAGTTAGGCCTTTAATATTCCTTTGGTGATTGAAGATAAATGAAATTAAAGTGAAAGAAACTCAAAATCATCAATCTCAATCAATATGAAACTATCCTAATCTAGAAATCATCAAATGTGCTCAATATTAAAATTTTGGTACTGAAATAAAAAACTAGTGCAAATTGGTACCAAGATCTAAAATAAGTAAAAAAATCTTACTAAAAACTTATTCTCAAAATCCAAGCACTTTAATCCTTATTATGTTGTCTTCAAACCTTTATTGACTAATTGTAAAAGTAAATTATTGAAAATAGAGTAAAATAAATGAAAATGTTGCAAACATGGTACTAGCATCTTGTCGCTCCTTCAAATAAACATGGAATCAACCAAAACATAAACCCATAAAACATAGAAATGACTATGCTCATTTAAATGCACTAAGTACTCAAGCTCTTAAGAAAAATGGAATCACCCAAAAGACTCTTTCAATCACTCATCCATTTAGAGTAAAATTCCACAAAATCAATTTCAAAGATTGTTGGTTGTTGAATTCATGCTCAACAAAATATAGTCACAACCTTCTTCTCAAATTCCTAATCAGTTCCAACTCAAGAATAATTTCATGTGTGTCAAGAATCAATGCTCTTTTTTATGAGTATGTTTTGAATAATATATTTGCACAATCCTTATTTTTAATATTCAAAACCTTTGGAGTTATGTTAATATCATTCTTTGAAGAGCCTATGATATGTATTTCTGTAAGATTTCAAGATTTGTTTTGTTTGCTTCTTCAAATAAAATTCAATCCTTCATATTGCATTCAAGTCCTCTAATTAAAAAGACATTCCCGTAAAATTTATCACTTCTGTTGGATTACTGAGAGGGGGGGTGAATCAGTAATAGAGCAATTTAATCCCTTTTTAACCATATAATCCAAGTGTTATATCAATGAAGCATTATCATCCAATAACTGTAGAGTAAATAAGCAATGAACAAATGAACAATCATACACATACACAGTACACCTGTGTTTTACGTGGAAACCCAAATCGGGAGAAAACCACATAATGTTTTTTCTTATATATCTTGAAGAATTACATTCATTGGAAGCACCAACTTCCTTTGTTTTCCAACTGCAACTGGAGGGAGGCTCCAACCCCCTAGTTTCTAAGGCTACAACCTGAGGGAAGCTCCAACTCCCCAATTCTCTGGTTACAACCCCCAATGTTCTTCAGCTACAACAGGAAGGTGGCTATAACCACCTATCTTTGCCCCATATTGCCACCCTGAAATAGAAGTGGAATGATGGAACCACTGTCACACTATCACTGTGAGATATACCGTTGTAAACCTGTACCAATAAATCTGAACCATGCATCAACCATGCATCAACCTGTACCTCAACCTATAATCAACTTGTACCATAAACAAGTGCATCAACCATGCACCAACCTATAATCAACCTGTACCATAAACAAGTGCATCAACCATGCACCAGCCTGTAATCAACCTGTATCATAAACAAGTGCATCAACCATGCACCAGCCTGTAATCAACCTGTACCATAAACAAGTGCATCGACCATGTACCAAGTATGTACCAATCATGTGTCAACTACTCATCAACTATGACTCATCAATATGTACCAACATCATCAACTATGACTCATCAATATGTACCAACATCATCAACTATACACCTCATGTATGTGCCAACTCATCAGCTACTTGTCTCAACCATGTACTCAACATGTACCTCAACCAAAAGACCTCATCATTTTCATCATCCAAATCTTATTTGTAGCTCTGTAATATACCTCGTTTATATTATCACATTCCTTCAAAACTTACTTAACTTTAAAAACAAGATACTATCATTTTCATCAAACTTTTTTTTAGTCTCACATGCCTAGTTTTGGATTAGTCAACAACCCTAACTTGAAGTAATCATAAATTTGAACCTATAATGTATAAAGATCTGAAACTGATACACAATGTTCTTCAGTGTGTTTTCTGCAATTCCTCCAAGTTTCACTACTTGGAACCTCCCAGAAAAGGAGTTATAGCAAAAATGGCATACCTTGCTGACTTTTGGCTTATTCTAGAGAGCGACCTTGTAGAGCATGCCCCAAAACACATATTTGATGAATTGATATGAAACTGTTAAAAATAATAATATGGAATTTACCCTAACCAAAAAAAATTGTATCACTTAATTTGGATCTGTTATGAATAAGTTATGACGTTTTTACCCGAAACACCTGATTTTGACTAGTTTCAGGACTGGCCACAAACCCTACTTTCCACGGAGTGTCACTCCCAAAATACAACGACCCACAAGATGAATTTTTTACCACAGATACTTGGATATGTTTTCTCACTGTCATATCAATTTCTCGGTATGAATCATTATAGAAAAGAAGTTATAGCAAAAATGGTGAGATGACCTGTAAATAACATACCTTAGAAAGCACCGTCAAAAGAATTTATCCTTCCTTGCATTTCAGCCTTCTTTTCTTCACCTTCACTCAGAATTTCGGTTTAGATATCTTTGGTTACCTTAGAAACATATATATAGTCAATATTCTCAAGTTTGATTCAAATGAGAGAGCCTTTCCTCTTATTTATACTCTCCAATTAGCTTCCTTAAAAACATCTTCTAGGTCACTTGGCCCACTTTCCTTATTTTAGGGTTGGGTCCACTTCTAATTTCTCCATTAAATTTATTATTGAAATAATTTATTTTGTATTCACTTTGAATTATAATAAACTCCTCACTTCACTTTATCATTTACCTTTTAAAATCTCTTAAACCACTTTGACTACTTTGACCTTTTGGGGCTTCTAGATGACATATGAGGGTCCTCCAACTTCATAAGGCCATAACTCTCAAATCGTGAGGAGTTATGTGACGTTATACATACCACCAGAAATGGAATGACATGTACTATCCATATAGAATAGTATTATCTAAAAATATATCATAACTCATACCATTACTCATCAAACAAACTTGGGTCCATTACCCAAACCCGGGTTCTCCAACTTCTCATGGCCATATCTCTCTAACCGTGAGGAATTATGTGATGTTCCACATACCACTGGAAATGACATGACAAGAAATATCCATATAGGATAGTTTCCCTGAAAAATTCACTTTCCTTCATCTCATTATTCCACAATTAAGCATGGGTTCTCTTACTCCACAAAGCATCTTCTCGTGAGGGCTTTCACCATAAGGGGACCACTTTCGAGTTTATCCATATTTACTTCTTATCAACCATGAAAAAACAATAATGAGTCATATTTACATCAAACAATATTGGGTCCATTACCTAAACCTTTGTGCTACGGGGCTTTCTTCAAGGGTTGACATCAATGACAGCCGACCTTAATCAACAACTTCAACGGTGTAATGTAAATAATGAATCAAACCGAATTGTTTGCAAAAAAAAACAAATGATGGTCTATGTTTACACTTCAATCAATAAGAGTTTGTGGCTCTGTTCTATCAATTCGACTCACATTGAAATCCTTAAATCGAAATCAGAGATCACATGTGTTTTATGGTTATGTCATGCAAGAAATACAATCAATTTCCCACCACACAATGCATCTATAGCATATCTTCCACACGAAGAAAAAAATCAAAGTCTGAGCTGACCAATAAATAAACTTAACATAAATCAATTAGCAAACTGAATAGCACACTAACCATCAACTAATCTATGAATCAATTAACAATGCAACAAAAATCTCTCACACAAAGATAAACTAAAATATGCATAAAAATGAATTAAACAGATCTGACAAATAAATATAAATGAGAAGCACATTACCAATCTTTAGGGGCCCTCTCAAGATGGCAATCGCTGCTAGAGATATTTTAGATGAAAACCCAACAATGCACCACAATTTGGAATCAATCATCTTTCATATATTGAAATTCAAGCTCAAATTACAACAATGGCACCATAACTCTTTTCTCTATTTCCTCCCTCAACCTCATGAGGCTCATTTATACACAAAATACAAGGGGAAAGGATAGAACTGAATCCCCCAAACTCAGATTTTAGTTAAAACCATTTTTACAAATTTTAGAACAAAATAAAAAAAATCTGGGTTTTTCATCAATTTGAGCAGATTATAGTTAGATATCC
The DNA here is from genome assembly GCA_009831015.1 of Picea engelmannii. Lineage (NCBI taxonomy): Eukaryota > Viridiplantae > Streptophyta > Pinopsida > Pinales > Pinaceae > Picea > Picea engelmannii. The sequence continues at coordinate 214,715 of ML782394.1, read as the reverse complement.
ACCCATGTATTCCACACCAATTTGAATTTTGAAAAATTACCCACATTATACTTAATTTTCCATCTTCTGGACAAAACCCGTATCTTAGAATTTTCAGATTCGATACCATCTATACGGAAATCGAGGAACAAGTTCGCAGTTTGAAAATTATGTTAATTTTGGGATGAATTGTTCCCTTTGAACTGGAGTTCCACACTTGGGAGCTGGGTGAATTATGACTCACGTGTCTACATTTCGATGTCACTCTAGATAAAACCCATGTTCCCTATTTTTCTCTAGAAGCGTGACAATATGTCAACTTATAATTTGGTACCAGATGCCTATAGAGTGTGTTGGTATCGGATGACTATGCTGGTACCAGATGACTATGTTGGTACTAGATGAATGTAGAATGTGTTGGTACTGGATGACCGTGCTGGTACCAGATGAATGTAGAATGTGTTGGTATCGGACGTGGTATGGTAATGTGTAGGAACATGTTTCTTGGACATAGAAACATATGATTAAACCATCATCATTAAAATCATGTTAAAAACATCTTTAATCACTAAAATCATAAGTAAAACATAATTATTAACCACATAGTTTAAGTGAACAATTTATTGTCATATAACATGATAACGGTTATAAAATGTATCAAAAGTGTGGGAATATGGTTTACGAATGACAGTTTTACATGGTAGAAAATATGGCATATTTGGATCTCAATAAGTACCAAGATAGTTGAAAATTTATATAATGATCCATTCCAGGATTTGCTTTTTTTTTTTAAATTGTGGAACACGTTTTCCTAAGTGTGATTTGCACCATCAATCTCAAGTCAAAGAAATATGGACTGTTGATATTCTCTTTATCGGGTATTGGCAATCGACGATCAGTGATTTCCATTATGAACCAAACCTTCCCATTGATCTCCTCGACGCCCGATCATCGAGCATCGAGCATCGACCATTTTTCCTCTGCAAACCAAAATTCACCCATGAATCTCTCTTATGCACAATCTCCTCAATGTCTGATCATCAACCACCATCCATCGTTCATTCTTCCCGACAACCAATATTTTTTACAAATCTCACTGAACACCGACCATCAGTGAATGACCATCTTTGTTGATGTGGCATGACACATGGATGTTGATGTTGCATGACACATCATCTTGAGACATTAACTGAGATGATGTGGCATGACACATGGATGATGACATGTCATGACATGTGGATGTTTATGTGGAATGACACGTGGATGTTGATGTGGCATGACATGTCATCACCCTCTTTTCTCCATCAACCATCAACAGTTTCTCTTGGAAGAATATAAACTTCACATTAAATCTGTCAATCCCCGATCCATCATCCATCGACGATATTAGATGTCTCTTAGCCAACTTCAACACTTCACCAAACTCACCAATCCCCAACCATTGACCTTCGGTGAATTAAGATGTCATTTGGTCTAATTTCGACACTTCGCCAAACTTGTTGATCCCCAGCCATCGATGATTGGAGGTGTCTCTTTGGAAAATCCAATACTTCACAAAACACATTGATCCTTGAATATCATCCATCGGTGATATAAGATGTCATTTGGTTGAATTTCAATAGTTCACCTAACTCGTCGATCCTTGATCATCAATCGTCGACGAGTTTCTTTGACAAACTTTAACAATTGGATAATTTTATCCAAAACCCAGGTGAATCTGGGTTGTTTATCTCCCAGCCAAGATGATCTCGGTCATTGATCCTATGAAATTTCCCCCATTCTACAACGACCATTAAAATATGAATTTTTCGACATTCCAAATCAAATTTGGCTCTGCAACTCTGCAAAATGAATCCATTAACTTCTCAAACAGTTTTGAATTATCTAAAACTTGAATATGCTCACGAATTTGAGGAATTTCCTCTCTAGTATTTCCAATTTTCCACAAATTCTCACAAACAAAAATATGTGATAGTGAATCTACCCGATTCACACTTTGTTTGGCCCATAATTGTCTAGTGTTTCAACTAGAAGCTCTGATACCAATCTGTAATGTAACCATCCACCCACATTCCAGGTATGCTACTTGAAAAACTCACTTCTAAACTGATTTCAAATTATGAAAACATTTATTTAATAAATAAGCATGAAAGAAATGTAATAACAATTCATGCAATAACCAAGATTCATGCTATAGTATAAAACAATGTCTAAAAATTCCATGCACAAAAATAACCAACAATCATGCATATTAAAAATATGAATCTCAGATATACTAATTAATACACCTCAGAAATAGAAATCCAAGCAAAAAGAAACCATGACAGGGAGCACTTATCTGAAGCAAAATTCAATCACCATCTGGTTTCACACCAAGGACATTCCACCCAAACATAAACACTTCTATTCCAAGTCTCAACAATAGGTCACCCTCAATCTAGAGATATGAATCCACAAGGATGGTTCCAGAGTGTCACTTAGATTCCCAAACTAGTCATCACTCAAGCTCTGACAAGTTTGTCAACACACAACAATCCAAATTACATCATCTCTCTTCTCTCAAGCCTACACAACCCAAGGGAATGAAACCCCTTCTCTTCCATGCAATCCATTAGGTTGTCCACCTCCATCTAGGGCTCTAGTGCATATGGTCAATAATCTCCATGCTTGGACTCTCAGGACTCACAACTATGAATAAAATTTAGTACATGCCAATGCATCTCAGGCATGCAGGCACAAATTCATGGTTGGAATACATCAGTCATTACTACAGCCAGCAAAACAATATCTCTTCTTCAACATTTCCTCCCATATCCCCAATCCAATAAAAAGAATGAACGAGGAATGATAAATGAGAACAACGAAAGAATAAGTGAAAGAGTGAATGGAGAAGAACCCCCAAACATCCCACAAGATGGGTTCATATATTTACTTGGAAATCAAGATCCACATGGCCTTCCCCAAAAATCTCATGTAACCACTTCTCTCAATTAAAGTAATTATGGGTAAATGAAATATAATAAAAATACTTAGCCCCTTAATCCCCCCCTCACGTGGAATCATAGCCTCCTATAACTCTTTTCCTTGTTCGTCTAGCAGCCAATGATGTATTTTGTTATAAATAATGATCAAAACATTACATTTCCTAGGAACGTTGGCCTATTTTAATTGTTTGGGAACTCTGACCTTTCATAAATTAACAAAATAAATTATTTAATATGGGTTATCAAAATTGGGGTAGTAAAAATTATTACATAGGCACCTAATGTATTATCTTTGAAATGCACCTATCAGCAGTCGATGACCACAAACCTGGAAATATGAAGCCAAAAGAATAGTCGAACTGACAAACCTCTACACATATTCTAGTTGGTTCTCTCCTGCAAAACCAGGCAGTAGCATAGGGAAATGGGGTAAATACACCCCCCTTCTAGATAACCCAGTGATGAAATAGACATTGGACTCCTTCGTTTGATGATACCACAGATCGAGACAGAAATTGAACCCCCGTCTCGTATGATCCCTATGATGGATCAACTATTGTAACAATCCAGAGTTATCCCCAACGGTTGTACCTTCCTGTTAAAAAATCAAGAGGGAAATATTCATCAAAAGGTCATGTGTGTGTTCTAAAATATGGTGAGGTTATATCTCCCTATCCCTCTCCTTGACCTCTCACTCATGCACAAATGCATGTGTCTCGACCTGCCACCACTTTTCCTCCTCCTGCTTCTCTCGTCATCGCCATCTCTGATTCACATACAAATATTGTTAGCCACATATATACATATAAAATAACTTAAAGTTATAAATATATATATATATGACGTGTATTTTAAAATGTCCAAAATTAAATGTTTTTTGCAAAACAAATCTTTAAAATCAATTGGTGTGCTACCAACATAGAATACACTCCAAGGAAGGTGCACTATCTCAAAACAACAAAATCACTAAGCAGTGTGTCCCATAGGATGATCCACATCTACTCAGTACTTTTAACCACGTAAGTTCGGTGGTTTTAACAACATCGGTTCATTTCGTTAACAAAGATGCACCACAACGCTAAAATTTATAGTGTGCAAATCCACGGTTCGTTTTGTTAAACTAAAAGCATTGGTGCATCATGTCTACCAGAAAACCGACATGTTGTCTATCGTTGATGTTGTCTTTATGACACAAGTGCATTTTTTGGACCGATGGGCATATCTAAGATAAAATTCATTATCATATCTTAAGCGGTGTGATGTGTTACTATTAAAGCACCGATACCTCCATGAATGTGGAAAATTGGAATTTTGTACCTCGGTGCATTGCAAAGGATAGAGCACCAAGAAAGAGGCATCCAATGAGGCATCCAATCAACCGATTTTCCAAAAACATAAAATGTGCCCTGAGGATGGTGCGTTATCTCAAAACAACAACACCACTAAGCAGTGTGTCCCATAAGATGATCTACACCGACTCAGTTCTTTTAAACTTGTCATTTTAGTTCTTTTAGCAACACTGGTTCATTTAATCAACAACATTGGTTCATTCCATTATCATATATGATGTGGTGTGATGTGTAACTATTAACGCACGGATACCTCTGTGAATGTGGAGCATCGATGTTTTGTACCTTGGTGTGTTGTAAAGGATAGAGCATCGAGAAAGAGGCGTGTAATGAGATGCCCCACTATGAAAATTTTGTCAATATATCTCTTAGTCTGTTTCTGTATACAATATCATGCGTCGGATTAAAACGGCTACACCACTAAATTAAATTTTATAAATCATTATATTAGCAGTGTCATTAGTTAAGTGAACTCTACCGATGTGTAATGTTCAAAAACATCGGTGCAATTTATTCGGTGCGTGTGTTTTTTTAATAAAGTACGGAAACTCATTTGAACATTGACATGTTGGGGCATTATTTTTTAGGTACACCCCAGTGCGGTTGGTTAAACTTGGTGCACCACTAGTTTACATTTTATATATCGTTGAATTAGCAGTGCGGTTAATGAGGTGACATCTACTAGTGTGGGAAGAATCCCATTGTGCATCAGTTTCGAGGCATTAAGAAGGACACATCACTTTGTTTTTAATAAATTATTGTGGTGTGCTTGCTTGAATGAAACCAGTGCAGCCATATATGTGAAACATAAGTATTGGTTCTCATTGTGAATTTAACACAGTACACACCATGTCGGGGCGAGCCAAACCATTCAAGCACACGACATGAAATTAAAAAAATGTCAAATTTCAAGCTAAATTCTAATTTTGATTGGATGAAAATGAAAATAGGAAGGTAATAAATAATTTGCATGGACGCTTCTATCTCGAGGAGGCATCGTTGCACCGCTGAGAGGAAATGAAAATTCGTGGTAATATCCAAAATTTGGAAATGTCTCAAATCCACAAATGGAGCTATCCAAGTCAGTCTAGAGCACTAGAAACAAAGCATATTAGGAAAAAAGATAGGCATCAATGATTTCTTGAGAGTTTGGAAGAACATGATGCACTATAGTAATGAAAATCATTTTGGTAATTTTTTTTATTTACCCTATCGCGGTGCGCCTAACAACATTTAGTATCACTGGTGCATATTTTTAAACAAAATTGATGTGATTTAGTCGATGTTTGTATTTTTTTATAAAGTATGGTGATGCATTTTAGAATTGATGCGCCGAGGCGTTATTTTTAGGGTACGCCATGGTGCAGTTGGTTAAAATTGGTGCATAGGTTAAATTTTATATATCATTGAGCTAGTGGTGCAGTTATTGAAGTTAAATGTACTAGTGCGGGTTGAAGCCTAGTGTGCATCAGTTTTAGGGAATTCTGAAGGATGCACCACTTTTTTCTTTTAATAATTTATTGCGCTATGCTTGCTTGAATGGCACCGATGTGGACATGTATGACATGAATCAGAGGTTATGCTCACTTTGAATTTAAAACAATATGCACCACTTTAGGGTGAGTTGAATCGTCCAGGTGCATCATGTGAAATTGAAAAAAAATTGACAAAAATGCCAAATTTTAAGCTAAATTCTAATTTTGGTTGGATGAAAATAAAAATAGGATGGTAATAAATAATTTTCATGGTCTCTTTTATTTCGAGGAGGCATGGTTGCACCATTGAGAGGAAATGAAAATTTGTGGTAATTTCCAAAATTTGGGAATGTGTGACATCCAGGAATGGAGCTATCGAAGTATGTGTAGAGCACCAAAAACATGGCGTCGTAGGAAGAATGGTGAGCATCAGTACTTGCTTGAGAGTTTGGAAGCATGGGGTGGTCTGTAACAATGAAAATCAATTCAACAAATTTTTTTCTATTTACCCTACCGTGGTGCACCTTATGACAGTTAGGCGCACTGATATAACATGTTCAATGACATCGGTGCAATTTATTCGGTGCATGTAATATTATTATAAATTCTATCAGTTCTATTGGAACATAGATGAACCAATGCGTTATTGTTCATGAATGCATCATTGCATATATACCTTAAAGGCACACCGAAAAAAAAAAACCTCTGCAAAAACCTTTGATATCCTGCCTCTAGTAAGAACCTCCGCTATAAACATGTAAGGGATAAATTGTTTGAGGAGGTTTCGTAAATTCCTCTACAGGACGGTTTTCTCCTTGTAGTGCCAAGAAAGAAGAAGAAGTAGAAAATGTTCTACTAGTAGAACCACTTTTCGATTCAGGGGTTAATTTTCAGATTTTGATTGGAATGTTACCCACTATTAAGGCCATGGTTTCAAACATGTTGTTATTTTAAGTCTGAAGAAAAAAAGAGGTGCTACTGGTAGCACCACTTTTCAATTTAGGGTTTTATTTTAATATCTTAGTTGTAATGGTTCTAGTCATTAAGGCTATGGTTTCAAATAAGTTGTAATTTTAACCTTGATTACATTTTTTTTCAAAATTGATATTGATAATACCACTTTTTTATTTGGGGGTTGGTTTTTAAAGTTTTTGTTAGAAAAATTATGGACTTTTAAGGCCATGGTTGTAAAATGTTATAATTTAAACCTGAAAAAAAGGGTGCTACCAAAAACACTAATTTTTGATTCAATGGTTTATTTTGGTGTTTTTTATGCAAAACACTGGCTTTATAGGGTTACATTTCTCCTTTTGAGGTTGTAGTTCTCGTCAAGTTGGTAACTAAATTATCAGACAAAGGATTTTTTGTAGAGATGTTAGAGATGAAAGGTGAAAGCTAACCCAAGCATGTACCTATAAATTAGGGCTTTCCAAATATATTGAAATAGTTGAAGAGTTGAAGAGAGCTTTACAAAGAAGTATAAAAGGGTATAAATAGGCAAAGGAGTGACATTGAGACATAAGACAATGCTGGATTAGCCATTAGGATACACGATTCATATGGAACCATCATATTGCACCTTTTCATTGTGTGTTATGGGTTTTTCATAATAATACCATTTGTTTTGAAGCCCAAATCAACCCTTTTTTATGCAACTTGCAAACTAATAATAGTAGTGCCTTAAGAAAATATACAATATCGTCAGTGCTAGAATATTAATAAGGTTTAAGGGTTTGACCCAAGTTAACTCTAGAAGTATCATGTTCTAAATGGGTTTTGGAGGCCATGGACCCAAATTAAGACATCCTAAGTGACCATGGACCTAGGTTGAGATTTCACACCCCCAACTAGACCCATGAAGTTAGGAAATTCCCTAAGGAGTCAAAACTAGTCAAACTAGTGAGAAAAGACTAGAGACTAAATGGGAAGAAGGAACTAAGGAATCTACCTAACCACCTAAGCCCTAGACATCCCAGTGAGGTCCCTCATCTAGAATAAAGTAAGAGGATATTTAGGAAGGTGATACATCACATTAGAGAAGTTGTTAAGAGGTATCGTAGCATCAATTGGTAGGTCATGACTCACATATGAAAATGGCATAAGTGTGGATGGCACAAGGCAAATCCATGTGGGAAGGTGTATGTGGATACACATGTGTAGATCTCATACACTACACATTTTGAGTATTAAAGGGACCATTTTATCTCTCTCTTGCAAGTAGCAAGATTTGAAAGAAATTTCTTAGGATATTAATAAACTATTGTTCTAAGGCCTTGCTACAATTTATTTTTATCTTGATGCAAGAAGGGTTATTCTTGTTATAGCTCCTTTATTGGCCATTTTGTCTCTCTAGTCCTTTTTTCATTAGCTCTTATTCAATGGTGCAACAAAATATATTCTTGACCCTATTAGATTTGGCGGGGGTTTATGAAATGTAACTTGAGAAGTAACTAGTTGTTTCTCCTATACTATTGGTATTTAATGCCAACATTTTTTCAAATAGTTTGGCTTACTTACAAGGGTTACAAGAAGCACATACATTGAGGATTAACTGCAACTTACTAGATTTGGGAGAATCTCATGTAATTATTCATAAATATCATGGTTTGGGTCTTGTTGAGACATACTTATTGGTGGCTCATTATGCCTTCAATGGCCATTAAGGCTTTGTTCTCTTCTTTTCATGAATCTCGTTATTTTCTTTGTATTGCAAAAAAGGAGAATTTTGTTGAATATAGTTTAGCAACTAGGGGGAAAACGTTTTCATGGGATAATCAACATAGGTGTATGCCACACCATGCATATATTCCTCCCCCATTTTTTTTAGATTTATGGCATGGATATAGATGGTGTTCTATAATTTTGGTTATCATGGGTAGGAAGTGTCCATGATCCATATTTGAAGAATTTCATTCCCACGGATTTTAATTTCCTTATACATTATTATTTCTAATGCTCTGCTTCATTTTATTATTCTATATCTATGTGGGGTGGGGGATATCGTTTGTTAAGAGAACACCTTTGGTGATTCTAGGTGTCAAATCCCTCCTAACTAGTTACATCATATGATCTATATATCACTCTAGATATTCCACTGGAATAGTTTGTCACAATAGATCTTGTATTATACTAAATGATTTTACTATGCAAGTTTATTTCTTTAGATCTCAAATTTATTATCACTCTCTTATTACTCAAATTTATAAAAATAATTGAAATGTGAAAATGAAAGAATAAGCAAAGGAACACACCATCCAAGAAATGAACATAAGATGTATCCTGAGAAACTGAATATAAGAGAAATCCTAGCTAGGAGGTGGGGGTTATGCCCTTTTCTCTTTTCTTTATTTATGAAAATGAAAATACAAAGAAAGGGGCACTCACTATGGAGTTTCCTTTAACACTATGGCCTAAATGGATGCTACTGATCCAGGTGGATATCGGTGGCCACCCACCTTTTCCAAATGGCTCAAAACAGTTTTCTGGCCATTTTGGCAATTTACTACTTTTAGCAGGTTTTAACTTCCGGGGCCATTTTGAGGGTCCAAATGAAGGATTTTCAAGATAGAGGTTATCAATGATATCTGCAAGAATTATTGAGCCCCCAAAATGAATCTCCTCTACAATACCTTTCCAATGAGCTATCACACGCCTAAAACGGAGATCGTATGCAAAAGTTACGACCCCGGGAAGTTGATGTACTCACTTACCCAAACGGGGCCCACATGACTTTTGGCGCTTCATCTCCT
>ML782394.1:174851-194759 GCA_009831015.1 Picea engelmannii | reverse complement strand
TGGTATATATAGGAGACTAGGAGGTATAATTACAACTAATGGCCTAAATCCGACATAAATAAAATAAAATTACTAATATAATATTCCCCAATTAAGGGGTAATGAGCCAATATTAGGGCTTAACAACTTCTCTACACTCTCTTTTTCCAAGAGCGCTTTCACCCAGAGTCCACAGTCTGTTGACAGGTACCTCCCACAGATCAATGGCCACAATTTCCTTTGGCTCTTTGGGCTTTGGGAGTTTCAAACTCTCCACACTTGCTTCCTCCTGAAGTTCTTTTACCTGAAGTTGATGGATTTCCTCCACGCGTCCCTCTAGATTTGAAGGTTCAGATCTTCTCTGCTCCAACTGACTTCCTTTTGGAGTATTATGCCTCCGAACTTTTGGATCTATCTCCATGTGTCCTCCGCAACAGACAATTGTGATCTTCTTCACCCTTCGGGACTTCGAGAGTTTTTCACACTCCTCACTTGGAATCCTCCAAAGTGATTTTTCTCGAAGTCTCAGGTCTTTTGACACATGCCTCCTAGTGACCAAAAGGCCTAGATCTATTTCATCCCTTTAGCGATTCGACAATTTCTCCTTCTCCTTGAGCACAAAATTCTTAAGTGCTCTCACTCTGAAGTTGTGGATCTTATGCCACCTGTCAACCTTGACGATGGATGGTCTCGACTGACTTCGAGACTTCAGGAAGTCCACTCTCCTATGAACACAAAGGGTTAAGGGGCGTGCACTTTACTTGGATCAAATGATTATCAACCCCTTGCACTCAGATCCAACGGTTGGGATCTGTTCTTCTCCTCTGCACTCTCCTTAACTTATTTGGACACTCATCTATTGGTCTAGACTTCTTCCAAAAACATATCCGATGGTTGGTGTCACTCCTCCTCCTAAGCTTTTGATTTCTTCTGAATTGGAATAATTTGTAAGTGTTCAAAGGCTTCGGCCTTTGCTCCTACTGTGAGCTCGACTGCTTGGGTCTCGTTTTCGTTTCTGTTAACGCTATCTCTTATGAAATTTTGGGTTTTCTCAGCCTCCTAAGGGTCTCGACCCTTCTACTTCCTTCAAATAGTTCTTGTTCCCTACTGGTAACCTCTTGTTCAAAGCACACCTTGCTAAGCATTTTGTACAGAGTGTTGGACACTCTGGGAGTATCTTCCTCTGATACTCTTCTATTTGAACTTGACAAAGATTTATCCTTGTGCAAACTTGCACCTGCTCGATGCCCACTTGGTAGAACCTTACAGAGTATTTAAGAAATCTATGAATGTATTTTCTCTAACACTTCTCTTGTCTCTCCCTGAACTTGAAACTAAGTTCTTTTGTGCACACTTGCACCTGCTCAGTGCCCACCTGGAAGAGTTCTACATATTTTTCAGTGACTCTATCTCTCTATTATTTCTCTACATAGTTTCTCCTCTAAGGTATTCAGCAACCTTGAGGTTTCCCCTGAGTTGTTATCACTTTGGTGTGCCCTCCTGGCACGTTCTTTTCTGACTCCACAGAGTTTATATGCGCACTCCTTGTGTTGGCTACAGAACCTCCAATGTTTTGTTGTGCACTCCTTGCATAAACTAAAGAATTCAGAATGATGTTTCGAACTCAACAAAGATAGAGAAATATATATTCCTACTGTGGATGAAAGATATCATTCATATACAACATACATTCATAAAACACATAAATAGCCACATAAACAACCATGTGCAGGAAAAATTGTCGTCTTTCATTAATATGAAAGTTTGATTACAATATGTGCAAACTTGACTCCATTAGAGTCTCAGATCTCTCAAGCTCTCTCAAATAACTATTCTACCTCCTATTTCTGAGCTTCTGAGCTTCTCAGGCTCTTCTCTTATAATCCCCTCCTAACTCTCGTCTTAAGAGACCTCCTCGATCTTATCCTCTCTATCGCCTTAGTGAAATCATTGTCTCAGTTAAGACACCTTATCCCTACGGCTTCTTATAATGAATGAATGTCCAGACCTGAATAAGATCTAGACTTGCTTACATTCAACCATTAAGGCGACCCTATACACTACCTATACAAAGGAATGGCTTGGATTTACTTTTCCTTACAACATAAATCCGTATAGGATCATATTTTAAATTTAAAAATGGGAGGGTTTGTTCCTCTCCCTTTCCCCAATGTGCGCCTATGTGTTGGGTTGCTAGCAGATCTTTTGATGTGGAAAAATTCTCCTACATCATACTCCATTGTTGTGAAAAACTCATGAGCTCCTACTAATGAGTTCTCCAGCTCTGTTGAAATCCTCCTGGATCCCAAACTTCTCCTTGGAGATGTCCATCTGCTCCTTTGCTTTGTTATTGTTGTTGCTACTACTTCTTCTTCCCTGTTGCTCTTGCATGCTTCCTTCTGCTCATATTTTCTTTGTTGACTGCTTCCGCTGCTGACCTCACCATCATCTCTCTTATATTCTCCAATGGTTGGTTCTCCTTATGCAGTCTTCTATGTTTCCCTTCTTCCTTATCAATGGGTATATCACCTTGATCCCCCATGTTGTTTTCTTCTCCTGTGGAATTATCTTACCACCCTTCTATAGAATCCGGTTTTGCAGTCTGATCATTGAGTTACTGCTCAACTTCTTCCTTTGACAGATTAGCTTCTATCGACTCCCCTTGTGTTGGTCCAACTCTAACTTCTTCCAACTTCTCCCCAGGCTGGTATGCTCCTCCATCTATCTCCAATCTGATCTATTATATGTGCTGAATTTGCACTATAACCCTTCTCTCTAAGGCTTCCAATTTGTCATACATCTCAACAAAGTCTATTATGTTTTCCTCCTCTTCTTCTGCAGGCTGCAGTGCTGCAGTCATCTCCTGTTCAGCTCTCGGGCTGAAAGTTTAGAGCAATTCTACTTAATGATCTTCTCCTGCAATCTGCATGACTGTCTCTTGGTAGCCATCTTCTAGTTCTATATTTTCCAACCAATCCTCCAACATCTTCATCTCTTGCTCCCATTGAGTGAGAAATTCATCTGAATTCTCCTCTTTTTTTGTTGGGGCAGACATTAGTGTTTTCTCCTTCTCCTCCTCTTTGACAGTCCTTGCTAGTTGTTTTTCCTCTGTTGCACTTGCATCACAGACACAATTAGCTTTAAAAGCATTTTTCCCCATGGCCTCTTTATTTGATTCTTGTTGCACCACCTCCTCATGTGCAACACTTTTATTAGCCTCTGCTGGACTATTTGGCAGGAATGTTTGAATTCCCCCAATGATCAGAATTCATTTCTGATCCTCCTCCACCATCTCTCCTTGCTGATATGACCTCTTAGTTGATTTCATGCCACTTTCAGATAGTCTCCCCTCTTCTTCCTTGCCTACCTGGAAATCTGGGATTTCTCTTCTGCCCTCATGGAAGTCTATGAGATCAACTGATCACATCTCATTTCCCACCTGACAATTTAAATTTCCATCACTTCCCTCCTGGAATTTCTTGAGATCTATAGCTGATATCATATCCTCCTCATCACTGAGGTTCCTCCCAATCTCTGGTTCACATATGTGAATCAATCTCTCCTTTGTTTCACTAATGTTTTCAACTTCCCTCAGCCACCTCCTACGCTCTTATTTCTTCCTTCTGGCCAATAACGTTTGAATAAGCCATTTTTCCTTCATGTTCAGAGGCCATTCGTACCTCCAGTGTACCTTTGCCTCATGTTACACCTTCAATGTAAGCTACTCCATTCTTTCCCTTATCTCAATGAGCTCCAGATCCATATCTGGATTTCTTTTATGCTTGTGGCTCTCTCTTTGACCACGTTCATGGCCTTCAGTAGCCATTTTCACCCTCTTCTTTCCCTCCTGGCAAGTCTGTGGATTACTCTGCATATGAGAGAATCTTTAACTTCTCCTACAACTCACCTGGCTATTCAATTTGTTGTTGCACACTTGCAAAAATTATTCGCACAGAGCATCAGTACTTTGTATCCTCCTTCACCTGTTTTTCATGTGAGAAATTAACCCTTTGATACTACTTGATGTTGTCAGACTATCTCCTTTATCTCCTTTCCTCTTTTGCCTGTTGTCTACAAGAAAAAATCAACTCTGATACCACCTAATGCAGCCCCCCTCCCCTCCTGGGGGTTCTGTGACCTACCAGTCTAGGATCTTTCAATCTGCTGAGTCGGATTGACATTTTGGTCCCTTGCTAGAACCCAAATCAACTTAACATAGGCCATTTTTAACTTTTTGGTGCAAGCTCTATGACACCCACAACCTCTTTCTTCGCATTGTCGAACTGTGAAATTTCAGGCGCTAGCTCCTTTTCCATTATCTCCTTTTTGGATGTGACCTCGGGCTATGACCTCACGTAAGTATGCGATTGCGAGTCAGCCTAGATTGGTTTGAGACCACACCACTTTTCTCCCCGCAATTCACTACCAACTGCCACATATCCCATTGGAAATATCGTGGTTTCAATTGTGGCCCGCTCTAAGGTTTTTAAAACCTAATCACTTTATGTCCCCGCAATTAAGCACTACCGTCAATCTTGTGACCTCGACGGTGTCTCTTGATCAATGACTACAATTAACTTCTCTCTTTGGGCTTTGATATTTTTGAACTCTCCACCCTTGCTTCCTCTAAAATGACTATCTTCCAAAGTGGAATGTTTGCTGACACCTGTCCTCAACAAACGGATGGCTCAGATGAACTACGGCTTTTTGGCCTTCAGGAGTTCTTGTTCAACGCACCCATTTTTCTCCCAGAGTGACGTTTCTTCGAAATAGAAAATCCCCTGCCATGCGTCCTCCTCAAAATCAACAACTCTGATCCACTTTAAGACTTCGACCTTCGAAAGTCTCAACTTCACGCTTTCTTTCCTCTAGAGTATTATGTACCCAGAGTTCTAGATAATATGCCACGTGTCCACCTCAAATCAATGGTTCTCATCTACTTTGGGACTTCAGCCTTTGGGAGTTTCAACTACTCTATGCTTTCTTTTTCTCGAAGCGCTTTCACCCAGAGTCCACGGTCTATTGACACGTACCTCCCACAGATAAATGGCCACAATTTCCTTCATCTCTTTAGGCTTCGGTAGTTTCAAAATCTCCACACTTTATTCCTCCCAAAGTTATTTCACCCCAAGTTGATGTATTTTTGCCACACGTCCCTATGGATCTGACGGTCCCTATCTTTTGCGCTCCCACTGACTTCTTTTCGGAATATTATGCCTCAAAACTTCTGGATCTCTCTCCAAGTGTCCTCCGCAATGGACAATTGTGATATTATTTGGCCTTCGGTACTTTGGGAGTTTTTCACACTCCTCACTTGGAATCCTCTAAAGTGATTTTCCCCAAAGTCTCATATTTTCCAACACGTGCCTCCTCATGACCAACTGCCTGGATATATTTTGGCCCTTCAGCGATTCGAGGATTTCTCCTTCTCCTTGACCACAAAATTCTAAAGTTCTCTTGCTCTAGAGTTTTGGATCTTGCGCCACCTTTCAGCATTGATGATGGATGGTCCCAATTGGCTTCAGGCCTTCGATAATTCGGCAAGTCCAATCTCCTGTGCACACAGAGGGTTAAGGCCTATGCACTTTACCTGGATCAAACGGCTATCGACACCTTGCACTTAGATCCAACGGTTGGGATATGTTCTTCTCCTTTGTGCTCTCCTTATCTTCCTTGGACGCTCATCTATCGGTACAAACTTCTTCCAACAATAGATCCGATGGTTTTTTTCTCTCCTCCTCCTAAGCTTTTGATTTCTTCCAACTTGGAAGAATTTGTATGTGTTCAAAGGATTCGACCTTTGATCCTCCTGCGAGCTCGACTGCTTGGGTCTCTTCTGCATTTCTGTTAACATTATCTCTTCTTATATTTTGGGTTTTATCAGCCTCCTAAGGGTCTCGACCCTTCTACTCCCTTCAAAGAGTTCTTGTGCCCTCCTGGTAACCTCTTGCTCAAAGCACACCTTGCTGAGAATTTTCTACTAAGTGTTTGGCACTCTGTGAGTATCTTCCTCTAATACTCTTCTCTTTGAACTCGACAGAGAGTTATCCTTGTGCACACTTGCACCTACTTGATGCCCACCTAGCAGAGCCTTACAGAGTATTCAACAACTCTATGAGTGTCTTTGCTCTAACACTTCTCTTGCCTCTCCCTGAACTTGAAACTGATTTATTCTGTGCACACTTTAACCCACTCAATTCCCACTTGGCAGAATTCTACAGAGTTTTCAGTGACTCTGTATCTCTATGCTTTCTCTTCACAGTTTCTCCTCTAAGGTATTCAACAACCTTGAGGTTTCCCTTGAGTTATTATCACTTTGGTGTGCCCTCCTGACATGTTCTTTTCTGACTCCATGGAGTTTAGATGCACACTCCTTGCGTTGGCTACAAAACCTCCAATGTTTTGTTGTTCACTCCTTGCACAACCTAAAGAATCCAGAATGATGTTTCGAACTCAACAAATACAGAGAAATCTATCTTCCTACTATGGATGAAACCTATCATACATCTACAACATACATTCATAAAAAACATAAACACACAACCACATAAACAACCATGTCCAGGAAAAAATGTTCTCTTTCATTAATATGAAAATTTGATTACAATATGTGCAGGTTGGACTCCAATAGAGTCTCATCTCTCTCAAGATCTCTCAAATAACTATTATACCTCCTATTTCCGAGCTTCCAAGCTTCTCAAGATCTTCTCTCAGAATCCCCTCCTAACTCTCATCTCTCCCTTTATAAGAGACCTCCTCGAGCTTATCCTCTCTACCTCCTTAGTGCCATCACCGTCTCAGTTAAGACACCTTATCCCTACAACTTCTTACAATGAAAAAAGATCCAGACCTGAATAAGATCTAGACCTTCTTACAGTCAACCATTAAGGTGACCCTATCCACTACATGTACAAAGGCATGGCTTGGCTTTACTCGGCCTTACAACATAAATCCATATAGGACCAGATTTTAAATTTAAAAATTGGAGGGTTTGTGCCTCTCCCTTTCCCCAATGTGCACCTATGTGTTGGCTTTCTAGCATATCTGCTAATGTGGAAGGATGCTCCTGCATTAGTGAAGTACTTGGCATGTTGCAACTAGTCTAACAAATCATCGATCCTAGAAAAAGGATACCAATTCATGAGTTTGAAATAATTCAGGGCTATCTAGTCAATACACATTTGCCAAGTCCCATCCTTCTTGGGTATTGTGATGATAGGTGAACCACAAGGTTAGGTTCTTGGTCAAATTATTCCCTAATCCAACAAATACCAAAATTTCTTATTCACTTTGTCTTCTTCCAGAATAGGTTCTCTATACATCCCAATATTTGGCAATGAGGAGACAGGAAACAACTGTATTTCGTTCTCCAGTTCCCTCTTAGTTGGTTACCCTTTAAACTCTTGGTAAACTCCTAATTACACCCACAAAAACTCCTCCAATTTTTTTTTCTTATATTTAGCACATCTCTCTAGGGATTCCTTTACTCTTACCGATTCAACACTTAGTTGATTCTATATTAATAAAATCAATACATACTTCTTACTAAAACTGCTCACCTTTCTGTCTTGGTTGACACTTACTAGAGAGATATTTTACTTACATTTGTATGCATTGATGATGTATGATTTCCCATCCTTGATAATACAATACTGATTTATTCTCCTCATGAAAATCACATCCCTCATATACATGTAGGGGATTCCAAACACTACACCACACACATCAAGGGTTATTACATCTAACTCCACTTCATCAATAAAATCTGCACTTATAGAAAATTTAATCTACACTATTTCGTGACCTTAAACTCTACATCACTTTTTCCCCATCCCAATGGATATGGTCTAGGATGATCATGAAATTCCAACCCAATATTATGTATTATATTGGTTTCTATGAGGTTTTCCTATCAAGTGGAATCGAATATAACATCCACCTTGGTATTTTTGACCTAGATCTTAACATGGAAGAGTTTTTTCATCTCCTTCTCTTCCTTGTGATGAAGGCTAATCATATTCACCTCCTTCTACATTGAGGTGAAAAAAATATTCTCATCTACATTTGAGATGCTCTTTGCCAAGTTGTTTGAATACATGGCTAGTAGGTACTTCTTCTTGGGATCATTCTTATAGCTCTCTGGATTTATATTTTTATGTATCTTCCAACACTTATATTTGGTCTAACCATCAATATTAAAATGGTTACAGTGGTTGTTTGGATCTTTGCATTGATGTGTAGTGGTAGTTTGGATCCTTTCACTAATGTGTAGTAATTTTCATCTTATTTCTTTTTCCTTTCCACTTCTTCCCATCCTTGTGTGATACCCCTAGGCCGAACCCTAATTGTAAATGTAAATATTCTTTATATGTTGGTGAGCTAGGATATTTTCAGCTAGAGAGCCTTTGTATATATGTTTTGAGGCCAGAGTGCCTGTGTGATTAGGCTAGAGAGAAAAGATTCTAAAAGGCTATCAATCCTAACATTGTAAAATGTAATCACAAACAATGAGATTAATAAAATACATCATTGTTGCAGACCCAGTCATACAAAAGAGTATGGGGGGGTAAAATCCACTATAAGGGAAAGGGGGTGAAGAGCCTAGGAAAAGGGGATAAGCCAAGGGGGATGAAGTCTAAGGAAATATTATAAATCCCCAATTTTAACCCATGAATTAAAAATCCCCAATTTTAATCCTGAACTGGGCATTTTCAGGACTTTAATTGGTTGAATTGTGGAATTGAAGAGTGGCCATGGTGAAATTGGGAAAAAATCCCAAAGTTTTGAGCGAATTCGAGTGAAATTTGTTCCTAGAAATGTCCATTAGTCATATGTGGAGGTAATTAGTCAGTTACAGGGTCAAATTTTTCTGAAGTAAGCTTATCACTGATTCCCATGGCAGCTAGGGAAGAAAATAAAAATGTATGAATTTTTAGAGGAATTCGAAAATTGGGAAAATTTGGAAAATTTTGGGTATTTTTCCATATATGATGTCAACATGATGTGGATATGACATGGAGGTGACTTAAAAGAGGTGACATGGAGTTCCACAATGAAATGTGTATAGTGGCATTGGATGGCATAGTGGCAATTTACATGGGAGTTATGTGTGTAGTTGGTTTAGTCGATACCATAAACCATTATCGCGTGGGGGTGAAGCAGATTTGGTTTCTGGCCCTTTTACCATGTGACATCATTGATATCATGTCGAGTATCATGAGAAAACCAACATCACAACCCAAGGGGCTATTAAAATTTCGATCATGTTTTGGGTGTGACATGGCCTTTCATGTGTTGATCTTTCCCGATCTTAGTCGTCGAATTTGGGGTAATGTGCAAGTTCACACACACCAAGGAAAAAGGTGTGGGATGGGACCCACCCATCCCCACACCTAATATAGAGGTGACACATGGAAAATTGATAGTAAAAGTGGGACCTATGTCCCATCCATGGTCAGAGTTATGTTAGCTAGGAAGGTGGGTCTATAAAGCATTATTGTTTTATTGGATTTTAATGCCTTGTTGACGAGCCAAAATGACCTGTTTAATCAGATGAGGAAAAACTCTCGATGGAATGTCCCCATTAGACCCATTCTCGTTTGGAGTATCACTTCCGACCAGATTTTGGCCTGATTACCAACTAACTAAAATACTAACTAAATATGAATTTGAGAACCAAAGGTTCTCAGATGAATTAAAAAAAAGATAAGAGAAGTAAACGCAACTAACTAAAATTAAACTGAGAGGTATGATTATTATTCTAAGATGCAGTCCCTAAACTAATACTATTTAAAGTAACATATCCTAATCATGAACATACTATCAAAATAAATGAATATAGTGAATAATGAGTATTACTTGTGTAGAATAAATTCATGACACAAGTGATACATAAATTTAATAGCATAACCTGTTAGAAAACAAGAATTTATAAATTTAACGACATTATACTATCGTTGTACTCATCCTGAAAAATCATGATAATTGCAAAGTGTAAACATTAATTTAGAATTAATTCATCGACTAACATTCACATACTACAAATAGATAGATGCATAGACAAAATAATCCCACTCACGCACACCAGTACCAGAATCTCCAAATTTAGAATGTCTCTTGGATTCAAATTAACTTGCAGTAAAAATATTGTCGTGCTAGCTCCAAAAACCAAAATCCCTTTCAAATGGGCAACGCTCCCTTTATATAGTGAGGGGTGAATGCTTAAAATTGTTCTTATTGGTAATCATAAAAATTAGGGTTGTTTCACAAAAAGGACTCCTCGTATTCCAAAATAGATTACAATATCAGAAGAAAACAACATCTAGGAAAAACTGTGGAATTCTGTAATCATGACATGGTTCGCTCTTGTTGTTGGTCTTGGTATTCTCTCCAAGTGGAGTGGTCATTTAAAATGCTCTCGATTTTTCTTTATTGCAATCTCTCTAAGACCAATTCTCCATTACAAAATTTTGCGGACACTTCTTGATATAACTTCTCTGTCGCGGCTTCTACAAAGGATTGAATATTATGGGTGAGTTGGGTACGAAATATCAGATGTTCTTCAATTGATTTTTCTTCAAATAACGTCAGATCCTGAATGCTCTCCTAACTGGATTTCTTTATATCTTCCACTTCAACCACCCTGGTGCTGACAAAAGTCATTTCATCTATATATTGCAGTGATTGTACCCCTGTCTCTGCGACGATATCATTAGCATATTTCCATAGTTGTGAACATGTGTCAAAAGCTACTCCTTGGGTGAAGTGGACACTCACGAAGAGAGTTTTTTTGGTGTCAAAATAATTTGGTACTTGAGTATTTATATTTTTCTAATATACTGGTACGAAGGTAGGTGGAGGTTGGTACATGTCCCTCCCATTAACCATTTCCTCAAAATACTCACTCACTTCATGATACCTTCCTTGAGTCTCTATCAAAGTGTTATGCAAACTAAGTTGTTATTTTCGCTCCACCCATATGTTGATCAATAGATCAAGGATTTCATTCCTTTCCTATGCTAACTTTTCGTTGGTAGCCAGTGCTTGTGCTTTGATGGACTTTGCGGTGCATGTCGAGGCTCTAGTCTTTTATAGGGAAGTATTGAGCTTATGTTTTTCCCCCTCTAACTTGTTCCTATGGGTGTCCCATAGGATTTTCATCCTCTTTTCAAACTCTTCGTTCAAGTGGTATATTTATGCATGTAGGGAACCATTGATCTTACCTGAATTTAGACCTTTAGTTTCTTTGACAACTTCCTCGATATCTATGTTACCAGCTCGACTACTCGATTCCTAGAAATGTTCAGGGCATTAGTTACCTTCAGGATAGAGGAGGAATTTAATCCTACAAAGGCATTCAACACTGAAGCTACTTGGACTGCATTCTCTTATTTATCAAGCCCTACCTTCCACTCTAATATCCTTCCTGCATATGACTTTGACATAGTGTTTTCTCTTCTCTTTATTTTCATCAATCTCTTCCTGATGCTTCTAGTTCTGTTGTCAAAGTAGTGGTCTCAAATAGAGACTACAGATCATTCAAAATTTAGAGCTTGGGAAGACATGGAGGAATCATTTGGTATGGATCTTATAGGGGTGTACTCTGGAGGAGGTATGTTCACAATGCTTAGGTTCAGTGTCGACGGAGTTCCTTGTTTCTGGCGTAAATGCTACCTCAGAATATCATCATATTTCTTCTTTGATTCATCCTTTTTGGCTGATCATTTCACCTCTACCTCTTTAGCCAGTTTCTTGGCTTGTGCTTCATTAAATATCCTCTTGGATTCCTCTTCCTCTACAAAAGTTTTAGCTTCTTCTTCTTTCTTCTTTTGCGGAGTGGACTGATGTGCCATGTGCTCATGTTCTATCATGTTCTTATCCTCAGTCTGTCTTCTTTGATAATCTTTCTCATCTTAGATCCTTTTCTGTTCAAGATGTTTTTCTTTCTTTCTCTTCTCCTATTCTTTTTCATTATATGTATCTTGTTCTTGCTGAAACAACTTCTAGAATTGGGTTAAATTTTCCCTCTTTAATTATTCTTTTTCTAGATCATGCTCTCGCTTTGCAACGTCATGAGGCAACTGGTGCAGGACTTCATCATATAAGAGTATTCCTTTAAACTTATCCTCCTCAAAATCAACAGCGTGCATATTTGGGAGAACCCTTTCAAGAAAGGTTCGTTCAACGAGCAAGTGGGAGCGGGATGGTGATATCTGGAGATAATCTCCTCTAGTATGAGAGAATCTACTCACTTCCCCTGCTTTCTCATGATGTTCATTGTGGAAGAATCAAATTTCCCGAGGCACCACTGTGTTTCCTCATTGTATGGGAATAGTTGTGGCCTGGAAGCTACCAGATGGATACCACTTTTCAGGATATTTTGGTACACCTCTAAAACTTTGTCATCTTCAGGAAAATATGTGAAATTGAATATCTTGTAGATCTCTTCAAAGTCATGGAAATGGTCCTTGCCAATGTGAGTAATATTGTCAATCATCAGAGGTTTGACCGGTCAAGATGATGATTTAGGCCCTATGGCACCCTAGAAGTACACCGAACATTTAGATCTTTTGGGGTTCTAGCTCGCCATGATGAATAACCAAATTATCCTGTAATAACACATTGAAAATAGTATCATCTTATCTCAAGTATAATTCATTAGCTATAACAATGAAATATCGGTTAAGCGATAGAAAAAAAAGGTTACACATAATCAAGAAGTTATAGTAACAGAGTAGGATATCTCAGAAAGCGAAGGAGTTAAGATGAAACACAAACTTTGTAGATTATGTTTCGAAAACTTATGGTCCAAGCTGTGTCTGAAAGGGTGTTTTTATAACTCACAACGCACATCAACCTAGCAAGAGTATGCCATAACTTAGGTGTGTAAGAGGATCTTGCTAAATCCAGTCTTAAATTTGTCTGTTAATGTGCATCATCTCTATCATTAAAGCTTATTAAGACAAATAGATGCATTGATTAGGGCATCGAGGATAGTGATAAACCATATCTTCGAATCAGACAGTTATCAGGGTCACGCCTTCAAAGTATTTGAGATCGCGGTTTTTGAGAACTATGAAGGGAAGGGTATCGAATGCATATTTCCTCATATGTGGACCAGTGGGTGGGCCTAACACATCAACCAATAAATAGTGATACATAAAGAGGTAGGACTCATTGGGGTATTGGAATCAGGGTAAATTGAGATAAGGGTGGAACAAAATCCCGATGGGAAGTTATCGATATATTATTCATTTGTTTTTAGAAAGGTGAGTTAAACCATGTTCTTTATAATATTTTGGAGCATGGTTGTCAGAGGTTTGAAGTATGGGGAGATGCTTAAGCTCCAATGGAGACGATATCGAAGAATAATATTTCATCCTAAGAGAATGTGTGGGATACATATGTGACAAGGTTCAAGAGGTCATCGGAGTTTTATCTTCAGAGTTTGAGAAGATGAGGCTTATAAAGGCTCCCAAAGAGGATGGTATCGAAGGTAATATTCCTTCGATACTTCAAAATCATTGTTATGTCCCGAAAAGAAAAAACAAAAAACAACTCATTTGAGAATGATAAAATAGGAAGTCAAAAGTCCAATATTGGGATGCCACTTGGGGAGGTGGTCGTTTGACAGATCATAATGATCCTTGGGGATTCATGAAAGGAAAAAAGTGTAAGATCTGAATTCATGGGAGTGTGAAGATCATAGTTTAAGTAAATGCATGGAAAAGGGAACTCTGACGAACATGATCCTGAAACAAATTTGAGTTAATATCGGGTTGTCTTAGCTAAGTAAGGATGCAGGTTTTGTAGGGAAAAAGATAGGCGCAAAAGGAAAAGAGAAAATATTTTAGGGACCCATAAAATTTAAAATATGGGGGTGTTGTGAGAAATGACCCACAACAAATGGAAACTTACTGGGAAGAACCAATTATCTCTGGGTTCCAAAAAGAGAGAGAGACTTCAATTAGATCAAAGTGAAATTTACCTTCTAAAAGTCCATTCAGTACTCAACTTAAGGACCTCACATTCAATGGTTTGTATGCAAGCCATAAATAAAAACATGTTATCAATGATCTTCAACATAATTTGAGTAATCGTTTATGGGAAACTTCATAAATCCATAGTGAAATTGTGAGAGTGACACCATGAAGAGAAAATATAGTCAACTATTGTAGATAGAAGTGTTTTATTCACCTCTCTTTCCCAGCATTGCTTCGTTGTCAGTGAGCGTCCATAACCTTGACAAAGATTTCTCAATATCATACAAGCATGGCCCCGTTGCCAACATGCGTCCATATCCCCAACGGGTTTATCTGTACTTCCCATGATTTTAATAATGTTTTCAACTTCCTCATGATTATACTTTTGAATCCACCTTTTAGATATAGAATTTAGATATTGTGACTGCAATATAGGTGACGATAAATAGGAAGTGGGGTGATACGAGAGTTTCTTTCATTTTCTAGTCTCAATTGACAATTTGTCTTCATGGGTTTGTAATCACGAACCACCGATACATTTTAAAATTATGAAATAATGGGTAGAGACACTGGATTTATGTGTAAGATAATGAATTCAGGGTATTTTAGGAAACTTGAAAGGAAAATCAATGAGACCCGAGAGTGGTCACATAAGAGTGAATAATCGATGGAAATCGTCGAAAGGTACAAAATTTGAAGGTCAGAATCTTTTCTTTTGGTACATATGGACAAGTTCCTATTTTTTGTGTTACCATTTATTAATGAAGATAAACTTGGATCTCTGATCGGTTAGACAGACACCAATATAAAGGTACTTACTGGAGAGGGCGTTTACACAGGTCCTAAGTTCTTGGGTCCCTATTGTGAAAGAACGGTTGGTCCATAGTGACATACAATTGGAGGGAGTTATTTTAAACTAGAAAGGAGAATAAAAAGGAAGGAACAAACTCAAACAATGGTCAGATTATTGAAATTAAAAGAAAAAAAAAAAAAAACTAGAACCAAAAAACTACTATGTAAAATCTACATCACCATAGGTCATAAGGAGAAGTATTTCATCATTATTTGGCCATTGACAGGGAGTTCCTCCTCATATCCCTGTAATGTTTTGAGCCTGAAAGTCCCAAGACCTATTTTCCGGTGGATCAGATAGGGTCATAGCCATAGTTTCTGGAATTCAGAGTGTTATTGTTTAAGTTCATTAGCTTTGTCCCACTTGAGAACAAGGTCTCCTTCTTGAGAATATTTGTTTCCTACGTTTGATTTATCGAACCATTTTTTAATTATTTCTTGGTGTTGAGTCAGGTTCAACTTAGCTTTTCCTCTTTCTTCTTCAAGTTTTAGCATCATGTTTAACCTTTCTTGCATTACCAGACAAGCTTCATCTTGAACAGTTTGGGCCAATTGTAAAGTAGGTAGGAAAGTATGGGTCGACACTGTGGCTTTGTTCCTGTAAGCCAGGAAAAAGGGGGAGTTACCAATGGATGACTTGGGATTTACTCTATCATCTCAAAGAGAATTCTGAAGAGAAAGATGCCAATTTATTTGATTATTGTTGACAATATTCTTGAGGATTTTAATGAGATTCTTATTAGTTGACTCTCCTAAACCATTTCCTTGTGGGTAGTAATTCGTTGAGTACTTAACTTAGATGTTTTTTCTAGCGTGAGTTTAGTAATTTTAAGATAATAAAAATACTTGGCATTATCAAAAACTAAAAAGTATGGAATTCCAAACCTGGTAATGATGTGTGATACAAAGAACAAAATCACATGATTTTTGTTGATGGATTTCAAAGGGATTGCTTCACTCCATCAGGTGAAATAATTAGTAGCCATCAAGATGTATTTATGTAACTGCGATGAGTTGGGATTGATCTCCACAATGACATCCAACCCCCACTATTGGAAGGGGCATTTGATGATGATAGGCTATAAGGGGAAACTAACTTTCTTTTCTCTTCTGGATGAGGTTTGGCATTGTTGTAATTTCCTTGAATATGCATGAGAATATTTGAACAAGGAGGGACAGTAATATCCTAACTTGAGTATTTCTTTTGCAGTAGTATCCCCACCGTAATGTCCTCCTGCAGGTTTTTCATGGAGCTCGGACAGGACTTTCTCAACATCTATTTTCTCCAGGCATCTAAGGAATACACCATCATAATTGTTTTTGCATAGAATTCCCTGTATCAACTGATATATGGGTGGATCTAAGCCTTAGAGGCCTTTTCTTTTTAGGGTCCATATAATGTCAAGTTGATCCATGAGTCAAGTAATATTTCATTCCGTATAACAAGGGTTTTGAGCTAACTGGGATGTAAGATACTTCCTTTTCAAATAGCTCAGAATCTTGGTAGAGAGCATCTTCATGAGACTCAACACAAGGGAATTATGCAATGATTTTGCATAGCCATTGTCCTTTAATGATCTTCACAGGTTTGATCTCTAGGTCATATTCTTGTAGATTCATAAGCCAATTGGCTCTCTTTTCTCCCAAATCTCTTTTTACCACGAGATTCCTAACAATTAGGTAAGGAAAAATAACCTTAGTTTTAGATTTGAGTAAGAATGGATGAAAGTGTTTGACAGATTTGGAAACCGCATATGCATGTTTATCAAGTTCAAGATAATTCAACTCATCTCCTTGTGGGCCAGAACTCATAAAAGCCACAAGAAACTTGTCTCCTTCCAAGTTCTTTTTTGTTAAGACCGCCACAAATGCAGTATGGGAGGAAAATGTGTTGAGGATGAACTCTCGATCAAAGTCTAGACTCGATAGTTCTGATTCTTTAACAATATATTATTTTATTTTTTCGAAAGTCTCCTTCTCTTTAGACCCCCATCTAAATTCAACATTCATTTTTATCATATCTTGTAGGGGTTTTACTGTCTCAACAAAATTGGGTATGAGTTGTCTCACGAAATTTATTATTCCGAGGAATGACTACATATATTTTTTTTGTGAAGGAGAGGGATCTTAGCGATCACTTCAATCCTCTGAGGTTCAATCTACATACCATGTTTGGAGACGATGAAACCCAGGATTTTTCCTTCATTCATGGTGAAAATGGATTTCTTTGGGTTCAGAGAGATGTTGTATCTCTTGCATCGATAGAATACCTTATTTAAGTGAGAGAAATGGTCCTATTTTTTCTTCTAGAAGATGGTTACTTCACCTAGGTACACTACCACACATTCTCCTAGGAAACCTCTAAAGGAAATATACATGGCTCGTTGAAAAGTGGCTCCAACATTTATCAGTTCGAAAGGAATCTTCTGATAGGCATATGTTCCCCATTTGGTTCTAAAAGTTGTCTTAAGTTGGTCTTCATGAGATACTAAGACTTGATTATATCCTGAGAATCCATCTAGTAGGGAGAGTGTTTCTGATCCAGACACACATTGTAGAATTTGTTCCATGGGAGGCACACGGTAGTTATCTTTTTCTGAGGATTTATTTACATTTCTAAAATCAACACAAATCCTGACATCCCCATTATTTTTCCTTAATGGCACTAAGTTTGACATCCACTATGTATTCCTTACTAGAAAACTGATTATGGCCACCGACAATTTATTTATCTCTTCTTTGACTTGAGGTTCAAGACTAGGGTGCATCTTCCTCAAATTTTGTTGGAAAGACTTGGTTTGAGCTTTCATGGGAATGACATGTTGAATAATATTTGTATCATATGTCTTGAGGTCTTCATATGCCCATGCAAATATGTCTTTATATTCTTTGAATAACTTGATGTATTCCTACCTTTCTTCAGGAGAGCAATTTTTCCCAAGTTGACGTTCTAAGGAGAACTATTTGATCCCAGGTTTACTATTGCAAACTACATGTTTGGGCTATTGGTCTTGCACTTTGTGACCGTTTTTAACTTGTCTTGAATATTGTAGAGTTTTTCTAATCTTACCACATTCGGGAATATTGTTGGTCGCACTTGTTGTGTTTTCTTCTTTTCCATTATCATTATTATCAGTATTTTTAGCATGTCATGTTGGCCTTCATCTATGATGGAATCCTTGAAGGTATCTTTGAGGTGTAGAAAATTAATGAGTTGTTGGTCATCATCAAAATACCTCCAACTTATGATATTGTTTGGAATTGATGGCCTATACAAAATTTCAACAGAGAAGGAGTCAAACATCAATCCATTCGGATGGCATTAATCTAGACTCCACTTGCTAACAAATCAGCATCAAAATTCAACGATCGGGGGATGATGTTAATATTGAAAGCAGTGAAAGACTTAATTATCTCCCAGACCTCAAACTGATAATTTTTCAGGTGACTTGAAAGACAATGAATGATTTTTTGTACCTATCTGATGATGATTTCAAAATAATGAAATACCTTTATTTATTTTTCTTTCAAGTCATCTAACTTCCTAAGTCCATGTACAAGGGCTTCATATTCGGTAGTATTGTTGGTGCAAGGAAATTCCAGTCTTCATGCAATTAACATTTTAGTACCTTTCAGGTATTTTAGTATGCAACCCACTCCTTTACCTTCCAAACACTTGGATCCATAAAAAAATAACATCCACATATCAAGATCACCTTTTTTTTTTATTTCAAATGGTATTCTTGAATTTTCATGTTTTTTCGTTTTAAAGAGGTTAGTAGAGTCAGTTCATTTTTCTAGCTTATCTATAGAAACTATGTTAGTTTGTACATCAGGGAGATTGTTAGTTTGATCAGATATATTGTGATTGGGCTCAATAATCTGGGTGCAATGAAGGATTTCATATTTTACTTCAAATTCCACGAGTGTTGATGGTTCAGCTGTGAAGTTCCCCAAAAATGTTTCAAATGAATAATTCCCAAGAATGGAATGATTGAACATCATCGGTTCATTTATATCATTCAATTCAGTAAAAATGTGTTTCATATACCATTCTTTGTCGATCTTGATTTGGTTCATTTTACCGTTGAAAGGGAGAAATAAATGGGACCATTCAGTAGCAAAGTAGCCATTTAACATGGATGTCTAATCTTGGATTCAGAGAATTACATAGTTGTCTGGAATGTCTACTACTATTGTATCTATGTTTTGATTAATTTTTGGGTTAGCAAACATCCTGATCAAAACCTTTTTCAATTCTCCAATCACCTTAACTCTAGTTATGTCTAGATTGATGATTTGAATGTTAGATGGTTCAGGTTTGATGTTAAGCTTCTCACAAGATTTAAGGGGAATGACATTAGATGAAGCTCCTGAGTCCACCATGCAATTATGAACATTCTTATGAAATATTCAAAAGTGATGAGAAAAGGAGGGGTGTTGGACCTTGATCTTTGACCCGTTAAGGATGCATTAGTCACAACCTGAATTTTAGATGGAGTATTGTTGTCAGTCAATTTTACCTTGGTGATTCCCTTTCTGGTTCCAGAGTTTGATTCCCTAGAGCTAGGAGAAGTTTTACCTTGTAGCGTTCTGATGAAATTTTCTAGAATTTCTCGAATCTTCATGAGTTCAAAAAAAGAAATGTTGGCTTTTGTTTTCTTTAGATATTCTAGAAAGTCATATTCCAATCTGGCCAAGTGTATGGGAGAAATATTTGGTTTCATTATTTGATCTATTGTTTTGGGATTGGAATAAGTATTCTTAGATAAATTAGGGGAAATATTGGTCGAAAGAGAAGATTTTTGGGGAGTAGTGGTAGTGGGAGAAGCAAGATTAGGGGTACCGGGGGTGTCATCGGGAATATTCTTACAAGCACTCCTAGTGTTTACGATGTTTTGTGAGACATGGAATTCTTCATCTTCTCCAAAATGTATGTCCCAAAATGAGTTTAATTGTTGTTCAACCGGTTCGTCATATTCCTGGGGTTGTTCTTGTTGTTCCTGACCTCCATCTCTCTCATCGGTGGTTTTAGTCATATTCTCTATTGCCCAGGTTTGAAGGGCCTGGACAATATCCTTCATATTGATTCCTT
>ML782394.1:151787-174810 GCA_009831015.1 Picea engelmannii | reverse complement strand
TATGATTGGAAGACCCCTCTCCACTACCCCTTTTTAGGTCAACCAAGTCATTGGATAGTTTTTTTATGAATAGATTCCATATCCATCGAATCAGAGGGATTTTTATCTTCACCAAAATTTGATGTGGAGTTTTTACTTTTACCCTTATCTTTAGATGGTTCTGAGTTGGAACTACCTTTTAAACTTAATTTTTTTTTTTAAATTTAAGGGCTTCTTGGAAAGCTTCTTCTAGAGTATCCTTTTCAGAATTTTTTACATACATGTCCATGGACATGGGTAAACCGAAGGTGTAAAATTCAATAGTGACATATTCAATGGATTTTGAGGCCCGTGGGATTCCTTTTAACAAAGTGAGAAACTGTTTATTTTAATCAGTAACTAATTCTTTCAAATTTGTCTCGATTCTTGAGAGTTCGAGAACCCAAGTGGATGTTGTTTTGTTTTCCCCAAATTGTTTGGAGGAAATAGTTTTCAAAAATTCTCAAGTTCGGAATGGAGGCTTCTTCTAGAGAGAAATACTACGTCGATGCTTTTTCTTCAAATTTAAGAGGAAATAGATGTCAGACTACGTCTTCATGATGAATGCTTTGTAGCCTAATAGCCAACATGAATTTCTTAACATGGTTCTCCGTTGAATCCTTTTTGTCGAGATCAAATTTAGGTAGGAATTTCTCAGGGTGTCTTGGCATGTCATGTTGGACTCCTCGTACAACAATTGCATCAGAAAACAACCAAGGATGGTAGGGGGAAGGATTTGGGTTCGCATTTTCTCCAGCCATGTTCGAGGGATGATATACAATGAAATGATAGAGGTTATTTTCGAATTCTCTCTCGGATTCATCCCCTTCTTTGTAATTTTCCTATGACTTGTTTCAGGGGGTGTGAGGGGGTCACTCGGTAGGTGATGGTGGTCTACCTCCTGATCCACCGATGATTATATGATAATCAAGATTAAATTCTAAAACCTCGAGGAAATCAAAAGTACCTTCAGGGACATGATATTCAGGGGTCCCAACCGAACGGTTTTCTTGATAGGAGTAAGGGTCGAAAAAATAAGGATCTGTATGTCAAAGGTATTCTTTATTTTCAGGAAGAGAGTAATCTAAGGGAAGTTGTCCAGTCTGTTTGCTAATTTCTCTAGTCAGTGCATGGTTAGTCTGTTCGGTCGAGTGCCCGACTAAGGCTTTGATCTCCGAGATAGTTAGGATATGAGGTTGTGGAGAAGAGAAAGAGGTTTTGGGGTGATAGGGAATGTGGTGAGTGTTTACCTGAGCTGGAGTGTTCACCATATATTATGAAGAGAAGACATCATGTTCGCAGTAAATTTAATGGGAATCAGTCGGGGAGGAAAATATTACTTGCAGGGAAGAACAGGAAGAATTCAAATTTTTGTTTGTATCCATTCAGTTATGTGGCCCTACTTCTAGTGTCATTTCTATCGACAGGCCAAAATGACCCGTTCAATTAGATGAGAAAAAATGCCCGATGGTAGGTCCCAATTAGACTCATTCTCATTTGGAGTAGCGCTTCCAACCAAATTTTGTCTTTGTTACCAACTAACTAAAATACTAACTAAATATGAATCTAAGAACCAAAGGTTCTCAGATGAATTAAAAATAAGATAAGAGAAGTAAACGCAGTTAACTAAAATTAAACTAAGAGGTATGATTATTATTCTAAGATGCAGTCCCTAAACTAATACTATTTAAACTAACCTATCCTGATCAGAAGCATACTAGAAAAATAAATGAATAAAATGAATAACGAGTATTACTTTCATAGAATAAATTCATGGCACAAGTGATACATAAATTTAATAGTATAACCTGTTAGAAACCAAGAATTGATAAATTTAACAACATTATACTATCGTTGTACTCATCCTTAAAAACATGATAACTGCAAACTGTAAACATTAATTTAGAAGTAATTCATCAACTAACATTCATAGAATACAAAAAGATAGATGCATAAATAAAATAATCTCACTCACTCACATCAATACC
This sequence comes from Picea engelmannii, assembly GCA_009831015.1. Classification (NCBI taxonomy): domain Eukaryota; kingdom Viridiplantae; phylum Streptophyta; class Pinopsida; order Pinales; family Pinaceae; genus Picea; species Picea engelmannii. The sequence goes on along the minus strand of ML782394.1, from coordinate 172,804 downwards.
ATAATCTCCAAATTTAGAATGTCTCTTGGATTCAAATTAACTTGCAGTAAAAATATTTTTGTGTTATCTCCAAAAAACAAAATCCCTTTCAAATGGGCATTGCTCCCTTTATATAGTGAGGGGTGAATTCTTACAATCGTTCTTCTTGGTAATCATAAAAATTAGGGTCGCTTCACAAAAAGGACTCTTTGTATTCCAAACTAGATTACAATATCAGAAGAAAACAACATCTGGAAAGAACTGTGGAATTATGTAATCATGACTTGGTCTGCTATTGTTGTTGGTCTTGGTATTTTGTCCAAGTGGAGTGATTGTTTAAAATGCTCTCGAGTTTTCTTGATTTCAATCTCTCTAACACTGATTCTCCATTACAGAATTTTGCAGACACTTCTTGATATAACCGCTTCGTCGCGACTTTTACAAAGGATTGAATATTATGGGCGAGTCGCGTAGGAAATAACAGATGTTCTTCAATTGTTTTTTCTTCAAATGGAATCAGATCCTGAATTCTCTTCTGACTGGATTTATTTAGATCTTCCAATTCAACCTCCCTAGTGATGACATAAGTCGTTTCATACATATACTACAGTGGTTGTACCCATGTCTCTGTGACATGATCATTAGCATCTTTCCATAGTTGTGCACATGTGTGAGCAACTAATCCTTGGGTGGAGTGAACACTTATGAAGAGAGGTTTTTTGGTGTAAAAATGAATTAGGTTCCTAAGTCTTTCTCTTTTTGAATATACTGGTAGGGAGTTAGGTGGAGGTTGGTCAATGTCCTCCAAATTAACCATTTCCTCAAAAGCCTCGCTCACTTCCCAATACCTTCCTTGAGTCTCTATCAAAGTGTTCTTCAAACTAAGTTTTTTTTGTTGCTCCACCCGTATTTTGATCAACATATCAATGATTTTATTCCCTTCCTATGCTAACTTTTCCCTACCATCCAACACTTTTTCTTTGATGGAATCCATAGTGCATGTCGAGGATCTAGTATTTTCTAGGGTGTTATTTATGTTTTTCCACCTCTAACTCATTCCTTTGGGTGTCTCATAGGATTTTCATCCTCTTTTTGAACTCTTCATTCAAGTGGTCTCTTTGTGCCTATAGGGAACCATTGATCTTACCTGAATTTATAACTTCAACTTCTTTGACAACTTCCTCGATATCTATGGTGAATTTCTCTTTTACACCTTTCAACTTTGTTTCCAGGTCAACTACTCGGTTCCTGGAAATGTTCAGGGCATTAGTTACCTCCAAGATAGAGGAGGCATTTAATATTGCAAAGGCATTGAGCATTGAATTTGCTTGAACCGTGTTCTCTTCTAGATCAGGCCCTACCCTCCACTCTAATATCCTTCCTACATATTACTTTCACCTGGTTTCTTCTCCTCTCTTTATTTTCGTCGGTCTCTTATTGATGATTCTAGTTTTGTTGTCAAAGTAGTGGTCTCCAGTAGTGACTATAGATTATTCAAAATCAAGAGCTTGGGAAGAGAGGGAGGAATATCCTAGTATGGAGCTTATGGGGGTGTACTCTAGAGTAGGTATATTCACAATTCCTAGGTTCAGTGTTGACGGAGTGCCTGGTGTCTGGTGTAAATTCTTCCTCAAAGTATCATCATCATTCTTCTTTAATTCAGCCTCGTTGGCCAATAATTTTTCCTCTGCCTCTTCATCCAGTTTCTTGGCTTGTGCTTCATTAGCTATCCTCTTGGCTTCCTCTTCCTCTACCAACTTCTTAGCTTCTTATTCTTTATTCTTTTGCAGAGAATCCTAATGTTCCATGCATTCATGTTCTATCTTTTTCTTCTCCTCAATATGTCTTCTTTGATAATCTTGCTCGGCTTGGATCCTTTTCTATTCAAGTTGGTTTTTTTTTTTGGTATTCTCCTGTTCTTCGGCATTACATATATCTTATTCTTGCTGAAATAAATTTTGGAATTGGGTTAAAGTTTCCCTCTTGAATTCTTCTTGTTCAAGATCAATCTCTCTCTTTGTAGTGTCATGAGGCAACTAGTGCAGGACTTAATCATATGAGAGTACTCCTTTAAGCTTATTCTCCTCAAAATCAACAACGTGAATATTTGGATGAGTGAGGTCGGCATAGATGACATGACTGATATCCATATCATGAGGATGTTGGATGCAGGCCTAGCCAGAAAAAAAAGGCTATTTTTGGAGGAGAAGCATGGAAGAGGGAAACGATAGGTGGAAGGAAAAGAAGCACATGTAAGAGAAGCAGGCGAAGCACACATGCAAGGAAAACCTAACGACGCTAGGGTTAGGTTTTTTGTAATGTATTGGAATGGATGGTGAGACAAGGATATAAATAGGTAGTAATTAGAAGGACAGGCGCCAGGACAGATAGGAAAGAAGAGAGTCCCGATGGAGAGGAGATCGATAGAGAAAAAGATAATTGTAAGAATTGTAAAATTCATTAAGATGGTGAGCTAAGGAAGGAGTGAGTGACTTGATCCCGAGAGTTAGATCACAGGCTGAGGAGACTGGCACGATCTAGTCATCCTTGCATGGATTGAGAAGCTTGTGGAAAAGGGAGAGACCTAATATTGTAAACACGTGTTGTGTGATATATTTCTGAACTATAATAAAATCTTGAGAGCCAGATCTTTGTGGATGTATCCCAGGAGGGGGTGAAACATGGTAAAACATCTGTCATGCGAATGAATGTATCTCTATTTATGTCTGATTAATTGATGAATGTTAGATGAATGAAGTAACTAAGTATATTTGGTATTCCACATGCATGCATCAAATGAATGTTATAACTAGATGTTAGACTAAATGAATAAGGATTATAGAACACAACCATAGATCTCCACTTAGTCTCAGGTTGAAAACACCTGAGTATTGTAGACACCCATAGATCTATCTAGAGTGAGACTGTGCAGTACACTCTGTGTGTTGTGTTTCCTTCTGGGTTACCAAAGGGGTCGATAGTTTTAAAGGGATTTTGTTGGGAAACTTATCAAATCTGAAACAGTGTCAATCTAGGATGGTAATGTAGAATCAGAGTAAGCCATAAAGAATCCCCTAGACCAATAGAAGAGTAGGAGATCCAACAAATGGTTTCGTTTCCAGTTGATTGGAAGAAAATGGGATTGAGTATATGAGATTTGTTGAGGACACATTAGAAGAATGCCATACCGGATAACAAGACCTTGAAGAGAATGAGAATCTAAAAGGGGAAGTTGAGACCGTGGAATATCACGAAGGAAGATATATAAATTTGGTTAAAAACAAAGGAGTTGGAGTTTGTGCAGAAAGAGAATAGAAACCCAAATTTGACTCCGTGCAAATATCTATACAAGTACATATTCACCGACTTGCATGAAGTATTTTTCTGTGATTTCATGCACATATTGTAGGAGTGGATAAAAATATTGAAAGACAACCATCCTAAAAATCGGATCAGAAAACTAGAGTGGAACCTTGAAGATATCGTGCAGCTACAACGAGTTGATAATAAGTTTACGCACGCAGTAGATTTATGGTTAAACGACATTGTTGTCATATTTATCATAGAGCTTGCAATAGATACAATGAAGTCTTACAATGCAGCTGAACAAGAGTTCTTGAAGGGACCTCGAGGTAGGTACATTAGATCTCTATATACTTCCATAAAGATATTACTATATAACAAAGGTGTAATGACAATAGAGTCAGACAACTAAACTTACTGTGTGCATGGGGGAAGGGGGGAGGCATTGACAAGAGAGGGAGAAATGGAAGGAGAGGAGGATAAAGGAAATAAGGAGGAGGCCTTAGGCCCAATTATGATGGATGAAGACCAGATCGAGCGGATCATGGAAACATCTAGAAATACGTGCAATGGAGTACCCTACCAATATAAGGTGAACACCAAGAAGAGAGTCACAGCCATGAGGGAAGGATTGGAAAGTGATCAAGAGGAGGTAGAGGATCTTTGGGCTATGGAGAAGATTGATGAAATCCTGCATGCAACATATGAGAGGAAGATGAGAGGTCCAAGAGAAGCAATAGAAGGCACTACTCCTATCCATATTAGTGTCAGTGTGGAACCCATAGACCCATGTGTGACTAATACACCAAGCAGAACACCACCATTTAGACAACACAATTTAGGGAGAAGGAAGTACATCTACGCAAGGCACAAAAACTGGGGGATCCAATTTAGGAAGAATTAGTCAAGTATCTACACTACGCAGAGGTAGTAGTTCAGCATTCAAGATGGAAGGACATGATCCCATCATCAGGTTACCAGAATTCAAAGGAGAGGCATCGAAGGACCCAAAGAAGCACCTATTTATCTATGAAAATATATGGGAAGTGAAACAGATCACAAACAAGGACACTAAACTTGCATAGCTAGTTATCATGCTAAAAGATCGTGCACTGAATTGGTACATGAGTTTAGTTGCAAATAGTCTTCCAAGGACAACCAAAACGATTGGAGATATCAAGAAGATGCTGATAAATGAAATCCAGAAGCCTAGTTCAAAGGATCAATACATGAATGAGATGATAGAGATCAGACAGAAACTAGGAGAATTTATGGGAGATTGACCATAGATTCAAACGATTGAAGGGAAAGATGAAATATGTCATGATAGATATGCAACGTATGCATATGTTCGTCAATTCACTGCTACCACACTTGAAATATCAGTTGCGAAAAAATAAATTTCAGACATAGGCAGAGGCTCTACAGATAGCCCTACAACTAGAAGAGAACCAACATCAGAAGACAGATCTGTCCATAGAGGAGTTGAAGGAGGATTCGAATAACTTAACATTCTAGCTAAACCAGAACAAAAGTAAGGACAAAAGAGAAGTTGTTTGGTGTACCACATGTAGGACAGAAGGACACCATGAGAACAAATGTCCAACATTCGCACAGTACATTCCAGCAGGAATTCCAAACCCATTGCCAATAGGAGGACTATGGTGTGATATTTGTAAGAAACAGGGGCCCGATCCATACCACTGCTCAATGATGCAGAAGTACCAGATAGTACCAAAGAGCTTGTATTGCAACTTTTGCAAGTTAGCAGGCCATGATGACAAAGATTGCAGAACCATGGACCTTATGAGAAAAACAACATCAGATGCATACAAGGTGCAGGCAGAAATGATGACAAAACAAGCCATGCCATAGTTTAACCAAGTACTAGCCCTGTATAACACTGTGTAGTAACAGTATAACACTACGCAGTAACAATATAACATTGTGCAGCCACAGTACAATACCGTGAAACCACACTATAATACCATGTAGTATAACTAGGCGCCTCAGTATAACACGCCATGAGGGGATCGAGTTGGCTATAGAGGTGGAGGAAAATAAAGAGGAGGTTTTCAAAGAGGCATAAGACCAGTGGTATGCTACAATTGTCAACAACTAGGACACTATGCAAGAGAATGTCCACTTCCACCAGCGACATGTATGTATTGTCGCGCATTAGATCATGACACAGAAGAATGTCTGACACTATTAGGGAATATCCAAGAGAAGAGGAACCAAAGAAATTAGAATGTTCAGTGGATTTCATAAGAAGCAAGGGATGATGGAAGAAACATCAACATAGTTACATGGGGAGGCGCTAAAACAGGAAATGATGAAGTAAGACAAGAGCCAACACAACAACAATGGGTGAAGAAGAATGTCAAACCAAAGAAGCAGTTTGATGCGCATAATGAAAAAGAGATATTCAAACAAGCCAAACAAGAATTCTTGAAGCCATACATTGCATCGACATCAACTGCACAACATAATAAGGAAGTACTAGCGTACGAGATGCCTCCATCGTTGTATCACACCAAAGAAACAGATCCCCTGAGACAATTAAGTACGATTAAGGGATTTTTGCAATCATTTGTGAAACTACTAAATGATCTGTCATCTGTCAGAATATTAAAAAATATGCTAGAAATATGTAGCATAGAAGCAGAGGGAAAGCTAGAACAGAAAATAGTCAATCATCTACATACAAGGAGGAGAACAAGCAGGGAATTCAGATTGAATGCCAACATTTGAGATTTCAACATGGGAGATATTATACTAGATCTAGGATCTGAAGTCAATGTATTACCCAAGAATACATGGAAATGTATGGGAGAGCCCACATTATGATATTCATCGGTTCAGATGAAACTAGAAAATCAACACAGAGTTCTACCGATTGGGAGACTAAAAGAGGTAACAATAGATCTAGATGGAGTGCACACCAAAGATTAATTCAAAGTAATAGAGATAGTGGAAGACACAACACATTATCTTGCATTGCTTGGCTTCGATTGGGTGTTTGATAACCATTCCATAATCAATATAAATATGTAGAAGATGACCTTCGAGTCAAGAGAATACAGAGTCATTGCGCCACTGGGCCCATCAGAAGGGGAAAGGTTTGTAGAACCTACTTTCTTAGACCTAGAGGAAATTAACCATTTGTACAGAACAACCATGTGAGAAGAAGATTATGTGAACTCAGCTACAGATGGGATATTTAGTTGGGGAAGTATCACCTTATGTGCGTCAGATTCAGATACGGGTTTAGAAAACGGGCAGTAGAGGTTACACAAAATCTCTATAAGAATATCTGCAAGAATAGACTGTGCAGTAAGATGGGTAGGTACAGAGATAAGGGAACCTCCCAGCTTCCATGTGGTGAATGACTTAGAATCATTCTTAACATGGTCTGAAGATGAAGTGGTAGAAAATCATAGGCTCTTAGCCCTGGATATAGCACTCAAGGAAACACATGCAAGATGGTGGGGTGTGCACAAAGAAACAATCAAGGACTGGTACCAATGTAAGCGATTACTGTGCATCAAGTTTGGCGCAGAATAGGGAATAAAACAATTGCAGAAATATGATGGACAGGGGGAACCAACAGAACACTTGGAGAAGTGAATAACGCTATGGAGGATGACACCACCAGATGAATGGACTCATCAATTTTTTCACACATTAGAAGGTATCCCAACAAACTGGTATATAGACCAGGAATTGCGCAGAGGAAATGCAAGTTGGACAGTATTACAGTCACTTTTTCATTTGAGCATGAGAACCCCAACATAGATGCAACACTTAAATAAATCAAAGGGGTGATATTCATTAAAGAACCAAAAGTTGAACTCATGACAGAAGAACAATAGAAAAACAGACAGACAGTAAAAGAACTATTGTCGTGCTACCACGTGCAGAAAAAAGCACTAGATGAAGATGACCCGTGCGATATTCAAATTGAGGAATTTGAAGGCGAGAGAGAGGTGGAAGGTCCACCTCTGGAATCAGAACTAATTGTTGTGTCGATCAAGGTGAAGAAAGTCAAGATTGGGACAGTTAAGAACCCCAAAATGGCCAGCATTGGAGACTACTGGGATGAGAAAATAGTTGAAACCATAACAAAGTTGATGCGTGAGTACAGTGTCATGTTCCCAATGACGTTCAAAGAAATGAAATGCATAGAAGGAGAGCTAGGGGAAATGAAGATACCACTTATATTTGAGGAAAGACTGATCAGGCAGTGACCATACAGACTAAACCCCATATATAAGCAGAAAGTCAAAGACAAAATCGATAGGATGTTGGAGGATGGAATCATAGAACTTGTATAGGAATCTGAAGGGGTAAGCTCGATGGTAGTTTAGGAGAAGAAGAAAGGGGGGATAAGAATATTTGTCGACTTGAGGAATTTGAATGATGCATGCCTACATGACCCATTCCCTACTCCTTTCACACAGGAGGTCTTGGATAACGTAGGAGGACAAGAAGCTTATTCATTCACCGAACGATTCTCAGGATACTGTTAGAACAATATAGCATTGGAACACAAATACAAGACCACGTTTTCCACAGAATGGGGATTCTACCAGTATACAGTCATGTCATTTGGACTGAAGAATGCATCAACAATAGTTTCCAGAGTAGTCATAGATGCATTCAAAGAATTCATCCACCAGTTTCTAGAGGTATATATGGATGATTGGACAGTCTATATTCTGTTGAAATACCATGTAGAGGTATTGCAGTTGATGTTAGAAATATGCAGGCAATGTTAAATATCGTTAAATATCAAAAATGCATCTTTGAAACACCTTTTGGGATACTATTGGGCCATATAGTATGAAAGCAAGGATTGCTAGTAGATCCTGCCAAGATTGCAGTAATTGTTAACCTACCACTAGCAAAAATTGTCTGCCAATTGAGAGCGACATTGGGACACACAGGATACTATAGGAAATTTATAAAGGGGTGTGTGCAGATCACTGTGCCAATGGAGAAATTTCTAAGGAAAGACACACACTTTCAGTGGAACGAGGACTGACAACGCAGATTAGAAACCCTGAAAGAGAAGATAGTAACCGCACCAATAATAGTATTCCTGGATTGGGAAAAGATATTCCATGTACATGTAGATGCATCAACCATAGCACTTGGATCTATTCTAGCGCAGCCAGGAGAAGGAGAATTGGACCATCTGATAGCATTTGCTAGTAGAAAATTGTTAGAATCAGAGCAGAACTACAATACCACAAAGAGGGAAGGCTTAGCTATGGTCTACGTGCTTTAGAAGTTCAAGAATTATTTATTGGAAAAAAATTTCAATATGTTCACAAACCATTCAGTGCTCAAATACCTCACCAACAAGCCAGTGTTGGGGGGGATAATTTGTATATGGTTATTGTTGTTCCAAGAATTTGACTTTGAAGTGATAGTCAAACCAGAGAAGTTGAATGCAAGACTTGATTCCCTGTCGAGGATCACTAATGGGGAGGAACCTATGAATATAGAGGAAAAATTTATCGATGAATAGTTATTTTTAGCCCAAATAGCCAATGAATATTTCACAGACATCATCCAGTACTTGAGTACAGGGACTGTGCCATAGGAATTCAACATTGAGCAGAAGAAAAATCTGGTAGTCAGGGCTGCATATTACCGATTGATTACAGGAAAATTATACAAAATGGGTGCAGATAGCATCTTGAGAAGATGTGTGCTAGAACATGAAATACCTAAGATTTTAGCAGAAGCCCATGGGGGAATAGCAGGAGGACATCATGCAATAAAAGCAACTGTGCAGAAGGTATTGAGTGCAAGACTATGGTGGTCAATTGTTCACAAAGACTCAAAGGACTACTATCAGAAATGTGATGTATGTCAAAGGGTTGGGAAACCGAATAAAAGGGATGAGATGCCCCTCATACCACAAGTAACCTTGAAGGTATTCGAAAAATGGGCAATAGATTTTGTGGGACCAAATAACCCACTAAAAAAGAGATCATGAGCAAGGTACATTATTATTGTGAAAGAACACCTGACAGGATGGGCAGAGGCAGCACCAGTAAAAGATTGCATCGCAGAGACAACAACACACTTCTTCTTTGAGCAAGTGATCACTAGATTTGGCTGCCTAAGTATTTTGATGAGTGACCAAGGCACTCACTTCATTAACAACACTATTAGGGCTATGACTTAGGAGTTTGAAGTTTATCATCAAAATATTACACCATATCATCCTCAAGCAAATGGAACAGTGGAATCCTTTAACAAAATCCTCGAGAATGCACTGACAAGAACCTGCAACGTTAATTGGGATGTTTGGGACTTGAAGATACTAGCATTACTATGGGCATACAGGACCGCATGTAAAAAATTGACTAGGAAGAAACAATTATGATTGGTGTATGGACAAGAAGCAGTGGTTCCATTAGAATTTTTTTTACCTATTCTGCACATAGCAACAATTACAAACATGACAGAGTGAGGCACAATACAGGAAAGTCTAAATCAGTTGATGATCATGGAGGAAGATAGGATTCTAGAAGGGTTTCCCCAAGAATTACAGAAAGCAAGGGACAAAGATTGGCATGACAGACATATCAAGAGGAAAATTTTCAAGGAAGGAGACTTAGTATTTATGTATGATAATAAATCTCTTCAGCACCTAGGAAAACTCAAAATGCATTGGTTAGGACCATATGAAGTAAATACTGTCACAGATGACAAAGATATACATTTGAAGGATTTAGGAGAAACATAAATCAAAGGGATGATCAATGGGAGTCGACTGAAGCTTTATAGGGACAGTCGACCTCCTAGCACTTAAAAAATAAAAAAACTAAGCGCAACAACAGAAGGGTGATTGCGCCCGACATCAAAAAATAGCAACAAAGGGGTAGTGAATCGAAAAGGAAATGAGCATGCGCACTCAGAAACGCTAGCACGATGAAGAAAGGACCAATGGTCACTAAAAGGAGGAAAAAGAGGAAATGGAGGGTACGAAAAATAAGCGCCAACGAACGACGGATATCAAAATTGAATGACAAGAACGATTGTTGGGATGCCACATTAATCGTGCCAACTGACAATGGCAAGGGAATTCAATGGAAAGTATGAGGGAAGCATCAGTTCATTTAAAACACAATTTTTGTAACCTCTCTGAGAAGCTTCACACGATTCATATATAGAGCCAACACACAGGGAGCACAAAGGTTATTGTGAAATTACGAAGACCATAGATCAATAGTGTATATGGAGCAGAGAGAGAATTTTCAGAGGTTATAGAGCCAACTAAGCTCGCCAGAGAACATATTTACCACCATGGCACCACCCAAACTAGGAGCGTCGATCCAGGCCTACAGATGACCTTGAAGCAACGTTAGAGCACCACCATAGCCATAGGGAAGCAGAAAACAAGCACCTCAGCCTCCAGAAGTCATCAACTTGGATGAAATCTCGTCACCCAACATGGAACTAGGAAGCGCCACACTAGTGGTGGTGGAAACCCAACATAAAACACCAGTGGCCATGGAAATTAATGTGCTGGAAGGGGGATAGGTCCAACAAGCTAAGGACGCAGGAAATATTTCGCACCCCAAAAACCTTGAAGAAGCCCCAAGAGTCAATGGGATGGTCCTGGACCAGGCAGAACCGACCACGACAAAAAGGTCACACCCAACCACCCCGGAACAACCACAAGAGGGCATAGTGGAATATGTAACTGGCTAGGAAGAGTAGTATGTAGAAGAGAGAACAATGGAGGTTGGAACCTCGAGTCAGCCACCATAGTGGAAGGGAAAAAAGCCAGTAGAAATATCATCAGGCAAGCAGGCCACCACAACCATAGTCTTTCCATGCATTCTAGATGGCGTATGTGTAGTGGGTAACATGTTAGGCCATGTGGAGAAATTGCGGTAATTAGAACACGATGTGACGGACACAGACAAGTTTCTGGAGTTTTCCAAGAAATTTTACCTAGAGACTGTGAGCTTAGGACCCTTCAATGAACCAATTAACCAACCAAGACAGTGGGCATCCGGACTAGAAAAAACTGACATTTTAGGCCTATTAGACATCCTAAACTTTGGGAGGGGACATGACATAAGCAACTGCGTCAAGCAGCTGATGGCAGCTACCCATGGAGGATACCTGTGGCTGGCACAACTCATCTTGATAGACATGGATCTCATTGCATACATCACAGGGCTGTTGACATGGGGGGATACATCCATGCAGTTCCTTGATGGCAAGACAAATGAGAAGGCATTGGTCGAGGAAATGAAGAATAAGTATAGTACAAAATGAGGGTCACGCAGAATCATAATTAAGTGCATTAGTGATGCAACAACAAGGATGGCCACAAAAATCATGGCGTGCAAGTTACTCAAGAAATGTCGCAAGGAGGAAGTCCCTTACAAGGTTGTCACATTTGCAGCACAGTGTGCGGAGGGAACCACACTCATCTTGGCCCCATACTTGTTGAATCTATTCCTGGAAGACTACAAGGATGCACAGGACCTAGGGACAGAATTTCACTATTCGTGGATACTCATCTTGATCGCCTTGGTCGGATGGAGGGATCTTAAGTATTCATTCTTTGTTGCAAGATCCAATTCTTGCCACGCAGCACAATACCTACCATTGGGGAGCACTTCAAACCCCAAGAAAAAAAGGGAAAATGTAGGCATGTTCGAAGGATATTACAACGACTTGCAGGAAAACATCGCCAACACTTGGAAGATTACACTACAAGTGGTTGCACAGTATCAATGCATAACCAACTTAAAAGTGACCAGGAATATGATGTGGATCCAATAATGGAAGGATCCCGAGAACCAATGGTTACAACTACGATACTACATCAAGGAAGAAGACGTAGAGATGGCCATCAGGGATTGGCACGATGACTGGAGGATTCCATTCCTGAATCAAGAGATACCCGCAGATAAGGAGGAAAAGGTAGGGTAGGAACAAAAACCTACAGGAGAAAAAATGATGCCCAAGAAGCCAAGGATAGGTCAGAACCCAACACAATAGAAGAAAGGAGGTGTGTCCAAGAAAGGAACCCGGGCGGGAAAGAAGAACAACGCCCAGGTGCCACAAAAACATGAAAAAACATACTGAGACAACACATGGGACCACAACAAGTGCTACTCAGAAGGAGCAAGGCCAAACCAGGAGGCCAATTATACAAACAGGGGGTGCACGCAAGAAAATTAAGGCACACAAGATGCCACCAGAATATACGATCATGGATGACGACGCGGACCTTGTGGCCCAAATGGTCCAAGATCGAACATCGAAGGATTTTGACCATGCTCAGCGCCAAAGGGATAGGATTCAGGAGGAGTTGGTAGACATGAGCCAGCTCCTTGAGCAGTGTAGAGAAACACATAGGTTTGATAGAGGCATAGAACCATTCCTAGAAGCATCATAGATAGGAGTTGAGGTTGGATTGAGCGAGCATGATAGGATGCAAATAACAACACAACCAAGCTCTACGTTTCACGTTACACCCAACATGTTGCACATGGATGTAATTATGGTTCAGACACCATTGAAATATTTTCCCCAAATCCAGTTGGTAATGACATGGATACCAACCAAGGCATTGTATAAATTGCAAGTCAGCGTCGCACAGGAGGTACAGTCGCGTACACACATAGACACAAAAAAATTGAAAAAGACAAAGGACAGTCAAGAAGAGATAGAATTGGTGCTTGAGCAGGTCAAGATCGAGACCAAATATGAGAAACACCGTGGGATATGCTGGAGCAGGGATTGGTTGTAGCCTATGAGAAAATTTCAAAGAGCGCATAAACAACAAAGCTCATGACGACATAGAATATTGATTATTGTGCATAAAAGCGATCAATACAGGTAGGATATCGAGCACCTCCGGGAACAACTCATACCTACCACTCCCCCGTAAGTGAAGGAGTAGAGGAAGAAGGAAGAAAAAACACAGATAGAGGAGATGGAGCGACAAGTCTACGTATTTGTCGACTTATTCAAGGAAGCAACATAGATATGGACAAAGCTAGAGGAGGATCAAAATATCCAGCAGTGGGACCAGGCAAAGGAGAGGATAAGCGTATCTATCCAGGACCTCAAGCAGAGGCAGAAGACAATGTCAATAACTGAATGTGTCAAAGGAGCACAGATAAGAAGAAGCTGGAAGTAGAACTCATAATAGCACAGACACAGAAGAAGGAGCAACAATCTCATATGGAATATCTTCATTGCACAAGCATAACACACAGAGAATAACATGGAAAAATCTTGGGAAGAGTGTGCAAAGATAGTCAACGACTAGATTGGACTACAGGTATAGAATTCACTGAGAGAAAAGACCGCGCAGGCTCAAGCGCAAGTAAAAGAACTCACAGAGAAGTTTCAGGCTCTCACAGGAGAGATTCAAGAAGTGCACAAAGTTTAGGTGGCTTGGGACAAGCCACATGTCAGTGTTGGGGGCCTGTTGGATGCAGGCCTAGCCAGGAAAAAAGGCTATTTTTGGAGGAGAAGCATGCAAGAGGGAAAATACAACTAGAAGGAAAAGAAAAATGTGTAAGAAAAGCAGGTGAATCATGCATGCAGGGAAGACCTAATGATGCTAGGGTTATGGTTTTAGTAATGTATTGGAATTTCTAGTGAGCCAAGGATATAAATAGATAGAAATTAGAAGGACGGGAAACGACGCACAAAGGAAAGAAGAGAGTCCGGACAGAGAGGAGATCGACAGAGAAGAAGAGAATTGTAAGAATTGTATGATTCATTAAGCTGATGAGATAGGGAAGGAGTGAGAGACTCGATCCCAGAAGTTATATTGCAGGTTGAGGAGCCTAGTGTGATCTACTCAGCCTCCCAGAGATCGAGAAGCCCGTGGAAAAGGGAGACACCTAAGATTGTAAACATGCACGCTGTGATATATTTTTGAACCATAATAAAATTTTGAGAGCCAGATATTTTTGGACATAGCCTAGGAGTGGGTGAACCACGGTAAAACTTGTGTCATGTGAATGAATGTATGCGTATTTATATCTGATTAATTGATGAATGTTAGATGAATGAAGTAGCTAAGTATATTTGGTATTCCACATGAATGCATCAAATGAATGTTATAACTAGATGTTAGATTGAATGAATAAGGATTACATAACACAACTAAAGATCTTTGCTCAGTCTTAGGTTGCAAACACCTGAGTATTGCAGCCACCCATAGAGTTGTCACGGGTGAGACTGCGCAGTACACTATCTGTGTTGTGTTTCCTTCTGGGTTAACAGAGGGGCTGATAGTTTTAAAGGGATTTTGTTGAGAAGATTATCAAATCTGAACCGGGATCAATCTAGGATGGTAAGGTAGAGTCATAGTAAACCATAAAGAATCCCCTAGACTAATAGAAGAGTAGGAAATCCAACAGAGGATCATGGCCTTTAGGCTCACCCAAGTATAGGATTAACTCATGTAAGTTCTCAGCCTCCTTCCTTGCATGTTGAGCGTTGGAAATAAAATAACTTCCAATGTGGAAAGGGAAGATTGGCCACGGTATTTTACTGTTGGTTTTCAAAAGTGTGGTGATGCTAGACCTCATCATTTGGTATGTTATTTCCCTCATTAATAATCAGTCCAGGTTGAAATATAGAAATAGATGTGGGTCTTCGGTGGTCCCATAAACCCTGGTAAATGAGTAGTACTTATAGAATAACCAATCGGCCACCCCTTTCATCCCATTTCTAGCCTCAAAGGAGATCTTGTGTATGGGGAAACTGAAAAGGATGGAATGCAGAGGGAAAATAAATAAATTGAAAATATCAAAAAACAATTGTACAAAGTTTATGCTCCACAATTGGGAGAAATAAACAAGAATGGGAGGTTGACCTCGGTCGCAATTCCATCCGAATTCAGGAAACTATATAGTGGAACAAATGGTTTCAATCATATAAGAAGACATATAAAAACAAGGTGTATTCATATCTAGGAAATTCTTTGCATGAAGGCATATGTTAAAGAATAGGATATCTACCCAGTTGAAGATTTGTCCCATTCTAATGACGATGTGTGACAAAGGTAACCAGTCAATTTGGAAATGCATACTCTTTTCTTCCCCATATAAGCGACAAAGAATGGACACCAACAACCTGTATGGAGTTTTAAGCCTGTGGGTAGGGACCAATTTTTTACTTTGTTTAAGCATTTCATCTTCATCCACCCACCATTTTTTCATCTATCTTGTTGGTCCTTTGCTTGCCTAGGCAAACCCTTTTAAGAAAGGTTTGTTCAACGAGAAAGTGGGAGTGGGAAGTTGATATATGGAGCTAATGTCGTCTGGTATGAGAAAATCTACTCGCTTCCCCTGCTTTCTTATGATGTTTGTCGTGGAAGAATCAAATTTTCTAAGGCAGCACTACACTACCTCATTGTATGGGAATAGTTGTGGCCTGACAGCTACCAGGTGGCTACCAATTTTTAGAATATTCTAGTACACCTTTAAAACTTCATCACCTTCAGGAAAATCTGCAGAATCAAATATCTTGTAGATCTCTTCAAATATGGGGCAATGGTCCTCTTCGTTGTGAGGAATAATGTCAGTCATCATAGTTTCAATCGGTCGAGATGATGATTCAGGCCCTGTGACACCCTATAAGTACAATGAAATTTTAGATATTTTGGGTTTCTGGCTCGCCATGATGAATAACCAAATTATTCTATAATAACATGTTCAAAAGAGTATCATCTTATCTCAAGTATAATGCATTAGTTGTAATAATGAAAGACCAGTTAAGTGATAGAAAAAGAAGGTCACCCGTAATCGAGAAGTTACAGTAACAGAGTAGGAGATCTTAGTAAGTAAAGGATTTAATACGAAACACAAACTTCGCAGACTATGTTTCGGAAACTTACAGTGCAATTTGTGTCTGAAAGGGTGTTTTTATAACTCACAATGCACATCAACCTAGCATGAGTATAACATAACTCAGGTGTGTACACGGATCTTGCTAAATATGGTTGTAAATTTTCATGTTAATGCATTTCATCTCTATCATTAAAGCTTATTTAGATGGACAGATGCATTGATTCAATCATCGGGGGTAGTGCTAAACCATATCTTCAAATAAGACCGTTAGAGGTCATGCTTTCAAAGTATGTGAGATCGTAGTTTTTTCGAACTATGAAGGGAAGGGTATCAAAGGAATATTTCCTCATACATGGACCAATGGGTGGGCTTGGCACGTGAACCAATAAATAGTGATACAGAAAGAGGTGGGGCCCATCGTGGTATTGGCATCGAGGTAAATTAGGATGAGGGTGGAAGAAAAACCAGATAATAATGTATCGATAGAATATTCATTGTTTTTTAGAAAGGCGCATTAAACTATGTGCTTTATAAGATTTCGGAACATGGTTGTCAGAGATTTGAAGGATGGGGAGACACTTGAGCTCCAACAGAGACAGTATCGAAGAATATTATTTCAGCCTAGGTGAAGGTGCGAGATACATATGTGAGAAGGGTCAAGAGGCCATCAGAGTTTTATATCCATAGTTCAAGAAGATGAGGCTTAAAAAGGCTCTCGACGAGGATGGTATTGAAGGTAATATTCCTTCGATACGTAAAAAATGTTGTTATGTCCCGAAATAAAAATAAAATAAAAAACTCATTGGAGAATGATAAAACAAGAAGTCAAAAGTCCAATATTGGGATGCCACTTGGGGAGGTGGTCGTTTGACATGTCATAATGAGCCTTGGGGCTTCGTTAAAGGAAAACAGTGTAAGAGCCTAATTCATCGTAGTGAGAAGATCAGAGTTTAAGTTAACGTGTGGAAAAGGGGGCTCCGATGAACATGATCCCAAAACAAATTTGAGTTAATTTCGGGTTGTCTTAGCTAAGTAAGGATGTAGGTTTTGTAGGGTAAAATATAGGCGCAAAAGGAAAAGAGAAAAATATTTTAGGGACCCATAAAATTTAAAATATTGGGGTGTTGTGATAAATGACCCACAACAATCCTGTGTAAGGGATAAAAGAGAAAATAAAGAGGAAAGAGAAAGTGTTTTAGGCTGATGAGGTCGGTCCAAGCAGTCTAGGAGGTTGACCAAGCATCATCTCTAGGTTCCAAGTGGACCCAAAGCATCAAAATAGTCATCACATCAATAGAACTTCATTAATTTTATAATAAAATTATAGTGTTTTGAAGGTCATGAATGGGAAGGCCATTTTTGAAGGCTGAAACAACATTTTTAGGTACTCAGAAACCACGTGAACAAGTGTACCAAGGTACATCGTGCAAGGTTAATTTGGAGACCTAGTTGACTTATGATGGCCATAATGTTCTTATATGTTATTGGATAGGGGCACCGGAGAAGTCTATGAAAATATATTAGACCATAGAATACATCCATGGAGCTAGATTCAGAATCTGAGCACCTAAAAATACATAGGAGGACACATAAGACACTTGTAGAATTCAAGGCTAAAAAGATAAACGAGCCTTAAACTTCACTAGATTGTATCTAGTATCCTGGATCTTGGATGAAAGGGAAAATTGGTTAGAATGTTCAAAATGGGGTCATGAATATACCCAATCAATATTCTAATAAAATCCCAAAGGAGGTAGTGTATGTATGCAAGAACAAGGTTGAAATTACACCTATAATAAAAAGTCTATAAAAGGAGTAAATGGGTAAAGATCAAATGACCATAACGTTTTGCTCGTAACTCAAAATTGAGAAAGAAAGCAGTCATTGGAAAGGTATTGGACAAAGGAATCCAATTATACAAATATAAATTTGAATTGAGGAGGATAATTCACAAGATATTAGAAATAATATTTCTGATGCATTTAAAGGGAAGAACAGTGCATAAATTGAAAGATTTGTTAAATTATTGTGGTCTAACAAATCTTATTGCATGCACATTTTGCAGTGCTAAAGTCAAGTAGAATAGGATCAGTATAAATATCATAGTCATGGAAGATGCACAGATAACCTACATCCATGAATATGAATTAAGGGGGTTGTATGTTAGCATGGGTAATGAAGGGACAAAATCCAATGGGTATAGAGAAGGAAAGGAGGAGAGCATGAACTTGATAGAAACCATAAAGAGTCTGCAAAAATATGTCCAAATTTATAAAGTTGATAATGAGAATCTTATGAAATCCAAGGAGTATCAAGTTAGCTTCAACATTAATTTGTTACAGAGATTGAACAAAATAGAGAAGAAAATGGATAAAGAGATAGAATCAAGCAAGTTAGGGAGTCATAAGTCTCATGATAAAAGAAGAGAAGCAAGAAGTGTCGATAGGAATAATCATCACTCACCAAGGCATTCACCTAGGAGAGCACATGGTATTTCAAGTCCATATCCTATTAGAAAACCTAAGAGGAGGTATGGGGTAGATGAGCTGCAAGGATAAATGAATAATATCAAGCATCATACCTTTGATGGTAAGCACAAGAAGGATGAGGATGCAGAGACTTGACTTTTGGGGATGAGAAAATACTTTCAATTGCAAAATTACTCCTCAAAGGAAGAGGGGAGAATTTCAATTTATCAATTGAATGGAAAGGCATCAATGTGGTGGGACTAGTTTGTTCAAGTTCAACACATTGATGAGAAGAAGATTATTTGGAGGAATTTCAAGAGGTATTTTCAAAAGAAGTACTTAACCAAGCGTTACTATGATAGAAAAATGAAGGTGTTCTTCAAAATAAAGCTCGGGAGTATGACCATAGATGAGTATGAGAGACGATTCTTAGAGCTATTGAAATATTTTTCTTTCATCAAGGATGAGTGGGTCAAGATTCATGGGTACCTAACTAGGATGCCATTAATATTCAGTGATAAGATACAATATGATGATCCTAAGACATTGGAGGAAACTATAAGGAGATCCAAGTGTGTCTGTGATCAGCATAGAGGAAGACCAACCTTTCAAAAGGCTTGGGAAGACAAGAATTAAGGAAAGATGGGGAAAAGGAAGGGGACCGAGCCACCATTCTTCAGAAATAATTCTCAGGGTCAGCCAACTTCCAAGGAGCCCAGAATGACAGAAACAATGGGGAAAAGACCAAGGTAGCATCCAATGACATGTTGGGGTTGTGAGGGAGATCACATGTACAAATATTTTCCTCATAAAGGTGAGAAAGTCAGGATTGTTCAAAATGCATAGCAGGTTGATACAGTGGAGGAAATGGGCATAAATGTACCAAGGATCTACGCAGGCCTGGATAAAAAGAAATATTAGTTTCAATCCCACATGATTGAAGTGGAAGGTACAATTAATGACCAATCCATTGCTATTTTAATTTATTTAGCAGCTAGTCATAGATATCTAGATCCTAAGATGGTGAAAATATTTTATTTTCCAAGAAGCAATCTTGGGAAATATTAGTTGGTGCAGCTAGCTACAGGAGCTAAAAGAAGAATTATTGAGATGGTTAAGGAATGTCCAATGAACATGAATGGACTGAGCACAGGGGAAGATTTGAATAACATACCTTTGGGCACATATGATTTCTTAATTGGTATGGATTGGTTGGAAAATCATCATGTTGTCCTAGACTATTACAATAAGGCATTTACTTTCTTTGATGACGAAGGGAGCTTGAGCACAAGTCAGGCAATTCCTAGGGAAATAACTATCAAAGAATTTTCATCCTTTCAACTAAAGAAGAGTTTCAAGAAGGGATGCCAAATATTTTCATCTCATATGGAAGATACACTAAAGAATAAAGTACCAAATATTGAATATTATGCAGTCCTAAAATAGTTTGAAGATGTGTTTAGAGAAATATTGGGGTTTCCACCCAAGAGAGATATTGATTTCTCAATCAATATGATGCCTGGAGGAGCCCCAATATCCAAGACTCCTTACAGGATGAGTACACCAAAACTGAAGGAATTGCAAATGAAATTTGAGGATCTTATGAATAAGGGATATATACGCCAAAGTGTGTCACCTTGGAGTGCCCCAGTGTTATTTGTGAAAAACATATGGTACCTTGAGGCTTTTCATTGACTTTAGGGAGTTGAATAAAATGATAGTGAAGAAAAAGTATCCTTTTCCAAGGATAGATGATCTCTTTGATCAGTTGAAAGATGCTAAAATATTCTTCAAGAATGACCTTAGGTAAGGCTATCATTAGGTGAGGATTAATGAGGAATATATCAACAAGACAACCTTTATAAAGAGGTATGGCCATTATGAGTTTACAGTGTTACCATTTGGGTTTTTGAATGCAATAGTTGTCTTCATGTGTTTAATGAATGGTATTTTCAGAGATTACTTAGATAAGTTTGCCATTGTATTTTTGGATGACATACTTATTTACTCTAAATCTGAAGAAGAGCATGAGCAACACTTGAGGATGGTGCTACAATTATTGAGGGAACATTAGTTGTATGCAAAGTTGTGAAAGTGCTCATTTTACCAAAGTAAAATACATTTTTGGGCCATATCATTTCAGAGGAAGGGATAGTAGTTGATTCAGAAAAGATAAAAGCCATTGAAGAATGGACATCACCAATGAATGTCTCTAAGGTAAGATTATTCATGGGACTTGCAAGGTATTATATATTATTCATTGAAGGATTCTCAAATATGGCACTCCCAATCACATATTTTCAAACAAAGGGTGTAATATTTGAGTGGACACTTGAATGTGAAAGAAGTTTTCAGCACTTAAAAATCTTGCTGACAAGTGCACCCATTTTGAATATTCTTGATCCTA
>ML782394.1:109431-151754 GCA_009831015.1 Picea engelmannii | reverse complement strand
GGGGGGGGGGGGTGAATCGGTAATAGAGAAATTCAATCCTTTTCAACCACAAAATGAAAGTGTTATATACAGGTAGCATTATCATCCAATAGTTGCAGAGTTAATAAACAATGAGCAAATGAGCAATCATACACATACACAATACACCATTGTTTTATGTGGAAACCCAAAGCAGGAGAAAATCACATAATGTTTTTTCTTATATGTATTTAAGAGTTACATTCATTGGAGGCACCAACTTCCTTTGTTTTCCAACTGCAACTAGAAGGAGGCTCCAACCCCCTATTTTCTCAGGATACAACCTGAGGGAAGCTCCAACTCCCCAATTCTTTGGCTACAACCAGAAGAAGGCTGCAACCCCTTATGTTCCCCGAATATAACCAGAAGGTGGATACAACCACCTATCCTTGCCCCATCCAACCACCCTGATGTAGAAGTAGAATGATGGAACCACTGTCACCTTATCACTGTGAGATATATTGTTGTAAACATGTACCAATCAACTTGCACCAAACAACCTATACCAATAACATGAACCAACATGTACCATGCATCAACTTGTACCTCAACCTGTACCATCAACAAGTGCAGCAACCATGCACCAAACCTGTACAAATAACCTGTCACAATAACCTGTCCAAACAACCTGTAATCAATCTGTACCATAAACAAGTGCATCAACCATGCACCAACCTGTACCTCAACCTATACCATCAACAAGTACATCAACCATGCACCAAATATGTACCAATCATGCATCAACTGCACATCTACTATGACTCATCAATATGTACTAACATCATCAACTATACCCCTCATGTATGTGCCAACTCATCAACTACTTGTCTCAACCATGTACCCAACATGTACCTCAACCATATACCAAAGACATACACCAATATAACCATCAAAAGTTATCTAAAAATTCATCACTCTATCCATAAACCAAATACCATAAACCCTTATATCAAGCCATGTTCCACAATCTCACTATTATGTAGCCTCAAGCTAAACCAACAACTTCAGCAACACATCACAACCAAAAGATGAATACCCATATGCCAAATACCAACAACAAAATACCAACTGTATCCCTCAACAAATCTGATATATGCAGCAATACTGAACATCCAATACCATATCAAGATCTAAACCTTAGCTCACAAAACATACATCAAACAAGATGTTTCATAGACCCCAACCATGTTGTTGCCGCAATTTTTCTGCCGCACTTTTTCCGCCGCGATTTTTCTGCCCTGATTTTTATGCCGCACTTTTTCTGCCGCGATTTTTCTATCACACTTTTTCTACCACAATTTTTCTACCGTAATTTTTTTTTCGCACTTTTTCTACCGCACTTTTTTTGCCGCAATTTTCCTGCCGCACTTTTTTTTCCGCACATTTCTCTATGAATAATACCTGCCCAAATAACCTTTCAGAAAATAGATATTCAATGATATTCAATAGGGTCAAGTGTATTTAAATGAGAGAAGCTTGCCTCTTATTTATACTTTCATGTATCATCCTTAAGGGGTTATATTTTAACCATCTTAACCCACTTTCCTTATTTTAGGGTTAACCCACTTATAACCACTTTTCCACTTAACTTAACCACTTTCCATAATTAGTAAGTTCTCCATTAAATTTATTATTTAAATCATTTATTTTGAAACCTCTTTGACTTATATTACACTCATCACTTCACTTTATTATTTAAATAATTTCTTCATTCCAAACACTTTGACTACTTTGACCTTTAGGGGCTTCTAGATGACTCATGAGGGTTCTCCAACTTCACATGGCCATAACTCTCTAACCATGAGGAGTTATGTGACATTCCACACACCACCAAAAATGGCATGACATATACTATCCATATAGAATAGTATTACCTACAAATATATCAAAACTTATACCATTATCCATCAAACAAACTTGGGTCCATTACCCAAACCTTTGTGCTACCAGAATTTGCTACCAGACTTTCTTCAAGGGTTGACATCAATGAAAACCAACCCAATTAATCAACAATTTTTCCCTTTGGCATTGATGAAAACACTATGATGCAATATTGAATTCATATCACTCATGCTCCCCCTGTGACCATCACTCCCCCTGGAACCATGCCTTTGTGCTCTGCATCTTATAAAACTCTCCCCCTTTGTCATCAATGGAAAATGTATATTTCCATCCAGGGTTGTCCCCCTAACTAAACCGTCCTTGGGGATACTCCCCCTGACTGAACTCTTCCTGAAACCGATATCCTAACCTGAACTATCTTCTTTATGGTGCTTCCTCGTGTAAATCTAAGATATATAAGATAAGCATTCAAAAGCATTCATTTTGGAGTAGAAATTACTCCGAGTCTCTGGAGAAGATACTCAAAGGCTTCCCGTGGAAGCGGTTTTGTAAATATGTATGCCACTTGTTCTTTTATGCCCACATATTCAACTCTGATGTTCTTCTCTGCAATCTGTTCTCATAGAAAGTGATACTTGATTGGAATGTGCTTTGTATTGGAGTGCATCATCGGGTTCTTTAAGATACTTATGGCACCTGTATTATCACAACAGATTGGAATGGGCTCATCATACTCAATGTGTATATATGTCATAGTTTGTTTCATCCATAGAACCTTTGTACAACATGTTGCTACTGCCATATACTCTGCCTCTGCTATAGATAAGGATATTGATGATTGTTTCTTGCTTAGCCATGATACTAAACACTCACCCAAGTAGAACGTTGCTCCACTAGTGCTTTGTCGGTCATCAATGCAACCTGCACAATCTGCATCTGTGTAGGAAATAAGTGATAGATCCTTTCCTTTTGGATACCATAATACAAACTCTTATGTTCCTTTGAGATATCTGAAAATCCTCTTCATTGCTACGACATGTGTCTCCTTTGGTGCTACTTGAAATCGTGCCACTTGTCCATTTGCCTGTATTAAATCTAGTCTGGATGTTGTCACATATAGTAAGCTTCCAATCATTGACCTGAATTTCCTCTGGTCAGTAGACTTTGAATCATCATCTTTTCTCAACTTGCAACAGGTTTGCATAGGAGTGGTAATTGGTTTGCAATATTCCATTCCAAACCTCTTTAGCATTTTTCTTATATACTTAGTTTGAGAAATAAAAATTCCTTGGTTTCTTTGACATATTTGAAGACCCAAAAAGAAGGATAGTTCTCCGAGTAATGACATTTCAAATTCATTCTGCATATCCTTTGCAAATTTTTGGCCTAACCTGTTATCATTTCTTCCAAAAATAATATCATCAACATAAAATTGAATTAATAAAATACTATATTGAGTTACCTTGATGTAGAGGTTGTTGTATTCACTTCCTTTTCTAAACTCTTCCTACTGTAGATATTTATCCAGTCTAGAGTACCATGCTCTAGGAGCTTGTTTTAGACCATACAAGGCCTTCTTCAATTTACACACATAATATGCATTATCTGACAACTGAAATCCTTCTGGTTGTTCAATGTAGACTTATTCTTCAAGTTCCCCATTCTGAAAAGATGATTTTACGTCCATTTGATATACTTTAATATTCTTGGAGCAAGCATAAGCTAAAAGAAATTGGATTGCTTCCATTCTGGCAACTGGGGAAAATGTCTCTTCAAAGTCGATTCCTTCAAAATCTGTGTATCCTTTACATACCAATCTATCTTTGTTCCTTATAACCTTTCCATCTTCATTCAATTTATTTTTGAATACCCACTTTGTTCCAATGTCATTCTTCTCTATTTGATCCAATTCTTTATCCATAGCCTTATTCCAAAATTCATCCTTGTTGGCCTCTTCAAAACTGTTTGGTTCAGTTGTAGATGAGAGTGCTAGGTGTGTTTGTTCAGTTGTAGATGAGAGTGCTAGGTGTGTTTGTTCAGGTGAACGGATTCTTCTTCTAGTCTCAACTCCTGCATCTTTGTTTCTAATATTCTGATCTGAAGGATGATTCTTCTGTACTCATTTTCTAGGTGTCTTTGGAGGCACTTGTTGAACTTTCTATTCTTCTTCTATCTGATCCTCTTCATATTCTCCTTCTACTTCTTATTCATCTTCTACTTCTTCTTCATAAAGTTTCTCCAATGATTCATTTTCTTTTTCCTTTAATTCCCGTCCACCTATTTCAACAATTGTACATTGATGATTTCCACAACTTTGTTCAACCTCATATTGTAACACTTTTATGCTTTCCTTGTACTTGAGTAACCAACAAGTACTCCTTTTCCCACACGAGAGTCAAACTTTCCCATTCTACCATATTCTCTTTTCATGTAGCATTTGCTTCCAAATGCTCTGAAGTGCTTCACATTTTTTTGTCTTCCTTTCCATAGCTCGTAGGGATTTTTGTAAGTGTTTTTTCTGAGCATTACTTTGTTTTGAATGTGAATTATTGTATGCATTGCATGTGTCCAAAATATATATGTCAATTTGGAATCCATTAACATTGTTCGAGCCATTTCTTGTATTGTCATGTTCTTTCTTTCAACAACTCCATTATGTTGAGGTGTCCTAGCAACGAAGAATTTCCTTTTTATTTCATGCATGCTGTAGTAGTCCATAAATTCTTTTGAAGTGAACTCTCCTCCATTATCATATCTCAAACATTTTATTTTTGAATACATTTCATTTTCAACCATTTCCTTATAGACCTTGAAGTTTTCAAAAGCTTATGACTTATTCCTAAGAAAGAAAACTGTAGTCATTCTTGTATAATTATCAAATAATAACATAAAGTATTTCTCACCTTTTAAACCCTTTGTTATAGTTGGTCCAACTAGATCAGTATGCACAATTTCCAGTGGTCTTTTCATTGAATATTTCTTTGATTTAAACCTGGTCTTTGTTTTCTTTCCTTGTTGACAATGCTTGCATAAAGTGTTGGTTGGTTTCGTAATTTGGGGAATTTCTCTAACTGCTTCATTTTTTCTAACTTTGACAAGGTTATCAAATTGTATGTGACCCATTCTTCTGTTCCATAGCCAACTTTCATCTTCCTTTCCTAAACAACACTTTTCATTTCCAATTTCACTTAATACATATATCTTGCTTGAAGTTCTTATAGTTGTTGCAATCAATTTTCCTCAACCTTATTTTCTTATCTCGCACTTTTGTGAATTGAAAGTAACTTTATGACCTTGGTCACACATTTGACTCACACTTAGAAGATTATGTTTCATATATTCTACTAGTAGAAATTTTTTTTCCTTGGTATTCTTGTTTCCAATTATGACTATGCCTTTTCCAATGATTTTAGTTGAATCATCATTTCTGAAGGAGACTGATCCATATCTTTCCTTTCTTAGTGTAATAAACACGTCTTTATCACCTTTCATGTGTTTTGAACAGGCATTGTCAACATACCAACCATGTTTCTTCTGCTTATCTTGTAGAGCGAATGTGAATTCTTCATTACTATAATGATTATGTTTTCTTATCCATGTTCTCTTCTGAGGTTCCTGTCTGTGATTGTTGTTGTTCTCTAGGAGGAAGTGTCATTCTGCAATCTTTGGACATGTGTCCAAAGTCGTTACACTTGTAGCATTCCACTTCAATGCTCAATTATTCAATCATGTTGTAACTTCTTCTCTGTGTTTCATTGGGCCTTCTTAGATAACCCTTTTGGGTATGACTTTCAAAGTTGTTTATGTTCCTATTGTTAGCTCTGCAATTCATATATTTATGTCCAAAATTATTACATGTATAACATAAACCAAAAAAGATAGTTTGATACCTGGGAGTTGAAGATCTTCTGAAAGAAGTTTCTCTTCTGAATCCTTCTTCTTCCTGAGGCCTATTTGTCGGTCGTTGATTCTGAAATCTGAATCTTCTCAGTGGAGGAGTGTCCCAGTAATCTTCTTTGTAGGTTTTCATATCCCCTTTGATTGTTTCTGCGTAGCTTTTTGGATATGTTTCTTTTTCTGTTTTTGTGGAGCTTGATCCCTTTTTTGTCTGATTGTATCCAAGTATGGACTTGTCATGATGAGTATTTTAACTGTTGATAATGTTATCCAAAACTTTTGAGTTGTTCTGCATATTTTTCTCTTGAAGATCCTTTCTTAATGTGACAATCTCTGCTTCCAAATTTCCAATGATCCTGTCTCTTTCT
The DNA here is from genome assembly GCA_009831015.1 of Picea engelmannii. Taxonomy (NCBI): domain Eukaryota; kingdom Viridiplantae; phylum Streptophyta; class Pinopsida; order Pinales; family Pinaceae; genus Picea; species Picea engelmannii. The sequence goes on along the minus strand of ML782394.1, from coordinate 145,629 downwards.
TCTAGTTGTTCTTTGAGTACTTCTTCAATTCATTTATCTTCTTCTATTTGAACCTTCAAATTTTTTATCATTTGTTCTAGTTCCTAAGTGTCTTCATTCTTGTCTAGTTCCGCTTGTAGCTTCTTGTTTTTCTTCTTTTCTCTTCTTATAACTTCTATGGCACACAACAATTCTTCTTGGTAGTCAACTTCGGCCTCTTCATATTCTTCTTCGGTGTCTTCTTTATCATATTCTTCTACTGCCATGAATAGAAATATTTGTGTTTCACTGTCACTAACTTCATCTTCATATGATGAGGAGATGTCTTCTTTGGTGCATAAGCTTTTCTTGAAATATTGTTTTTTGGTTCTTTTGTCTTTATATGTTTTTTTACTATTTGAGTAATATTCATCATTCCTCTTATTTTTCTTATGAGGACATTTGTTAGAAAAATGACCAATACCATCACAATTAAAACAAATCAATGGAAACTTACCTTTATATTTGTCGTTGGTTCCTTTTTCAATATTTTGACAAAGTTGGCCATTTCTTCATCATCTTCCGAGATGTCACCATTGTTGCTATGTTCTTTTTCCTTTTGCTTTCCCTTTTGCTTTGACCTTTTGGATGCTTTGAAAGTGGCTTCTTTTATATCTAGATTTTCCTGTTTATTTCTCATTTCATATGTTGTGAAGATTCCATGTAGTTCGTACATGCTTATTGAATCCAGATCTACTCTTTCTTCTAGTGTTGATATCTTAGGATAAAATCTCATAGAAATAGATCTTAGTACCTTTTGAACAATTACAGATTATTTAATTTCTTCTCCCAATCCTATGATTGCATTTAATGTTTCATTGAATTGTAAGAAGTACGCTGCAATATTCTCGTCTTCCTTCATCTTTAGTAGTTCGAACTGACCTCTGTAAGTTTGAAGCTTTTCTTCTTTGACTTTCGAATATCCGTCATAAATATTTTGAAGCGTGTCCCAAATATCTTTATCGGATTTACAATGTATAAATTTGGTGTATATTGATTCACAAAGACCATTCAGAAGTGCATTTGTGGCTTTGGAATTATTTTTCCCGAGTTTTATTGCTCTTTCATTTGTCAGCAGAACTGTTGGTTCTTTGTATCCATCTACAACATATTGTCAAATTTCAAATCCATGTGCTTGTATATATGTTTTCATCCTTCTTCTCCAAAATGCATACTTATGTCCATCAAACTCCGGTATTCCATTTTTATACATGTTGTTGCTCTCCATGATCTACCTTTCAGTGGTTAAACTAATTTCTAAAGGAACTCCCTCTGATACCAATTGTTGGATTATTGAGAGGGGGGGGTGAATTAGTAATATAGAAATTCAATCCTTTTCAACCACAAAATGCAAGTGTTATATCAATGTAACATTATCATCCAATAGTTGCAAAGTAAATAAACAATGAAAAAATGAGCAATCATACACATACACTATACACCAGTGTTTTACGTGGAAACCCAAAGAGGGAGAAAACCATAGAATGGTTTTTCTTATATGTCTTTAAAATTTACATTCATTGGAAGCACCAACTTCCTTTTTTTTCCAGCTGCAACTAGAAGGAGGCTCCAACCCCCTAGTTTCTCAGGTTACAACCTGAGGGAAGCTTCAACTGCCCAATTATCTGGCTATAACTAGAAGGAGGCTGTAACCCCCTATGTTCTTCGGATACAACCGAAAGGTGGCTACAACCACCTATCCTTGCCCCATCCAACCGCCCTGACGTAGAAGTACAATGATGGAACCACTGTCACACTATCACTGTGAGATATATTGTTGTAAACCTATACCAATCAACTTGCACCAAACAACATGTACCAATAACTTGAAACAACATGTACCATGCATAAACTTGTACCTCAACCTGTAACATCAACAATTTCATCAACCATGCACAAAACCTGTAAAAATAACCTATCACAATAACCTGTCCAAACAACCTGTAATCAACCTATACCATAAACAAGTGCATCAACCATGCACTAACCTATACCTCAACATATACCATCATCGAGTGCATCAACTATGCAACAAATATGTACCAATCATGCATCAACTTCACATCAACTATGACTCATCAAGATGTACTAACATCATCAACTATACCCCTCGTGTATGTGCCAACTCATCAACTACTTGTCTCAACCATGTACCCAACTTGTACCTCAACCATATACCAAAGGCATACACCAATATAACCATCAAAATTTATCTAACAATTCATCACTCTATCCATAAACCAAATACCATAAACCCTTAAATCAAACCATATGCCACAACCTCACTGTTATGTAGCCTCAAACTAAACCAACAACTTCAGCAACACATCACAACCAAAAGACCAATACCCATATGCCAAATACAAACAACAAAATACCAATTGTATCCCTCAACAAATATGATATATACAACAATATTGAACATCTAATACCATCTCAAGAGATAAACCCTAGCTCATAAAACATACCTCAAACGAGATGTGCCATATCTCTCATAAATAGACCCCAACCATGTTGTTGCTGCAATTTTTCTGCCGTGATTTTTCTACCGCACTTTTTCTGCTGCGATTTTTCTACTGCACCTTTTCTGTCACAATTTTTCTATCGCACTTTTTCTGCCACGATTTTTCTGCCGCACTTTTTCTGCCACGATTTTTCTGTCGCACTTTTTTTGCCTCACTTTTCTCTATCAATAATACCTTCCCAAACAACCTTTCAGAAAATAGATATTTAATGATATTCAATAGGTTCAAGTGTATTTAAATGAGAGATCCTTGCCTCTTATTTATACTTTCATGTAGCATCCTCAAGGGGTTATCTTTTAACCATCTTAACCCACTTTCCTTATTTTAGGGTTAACCCACTTATAACCACTTGTCCACTTAACTTAACCACTTTCTATAATTAGTAAGTTCTCCATTAACTTTATTATTTAAATAATTTATTTTGCAACCTCTTTGACCTATAGTAAACTCATTACTTCACTTTATTATTTAAATAATTTCTTCTTTGCAAACACTTTGACTACTTTGACCTTTTGGGGCTTTTAGATGACTCATGAGGGTTCTCCAACTTCACATGGCCATAACTCTCTAATCGCGAGGAGTTATGTGATGTTCCACATACCACTGGAAATAGCATGACATGTACTATCCATCTAGGACAGTCGTACCTAAAAATATATCAAAATTCATACCATTATCCATCAAACAAACTTGGGTCCATTACCCAAACCTTTGTGCTACCAAAATTCGCTCCCGGACTTTCTTCAAGGGTTGACATCAATGAAAACCAACCCAATTAATCAACAAGGATTTATTTGTATGTACTTAGGGATGTAAAGAAGGGCTTGGAGGAGTCCTTAGTCAAATTGGGCATGTGATATGCTAGGAATAAAGTAATTTAAAAGAGCATAAGAGACATTATGGCACTCATGATTTGGAATTGGAAGCTATAGTATATGCCTTAAATATGTGGAGGCACTATCTCATGGGAAAAATATTTGAGTTGAGGACAGACCATAGTGGTCTGAAATTTTTGTTTGGACAACCAACTTTGAATGCTAGGCAAATCAAATGGTTGGAATTCCTTAGTGAATATGACATTGATGTAAAGCATATCAAAGGTACAGGGAACAAAGGGGTTTATGCACTCAGCAAGAATGTGCATGAGATGTATGCTACAACCATTAGAATGTATAAATTTGATTTAAAAGATATAATTTTAGAGGATGCAAGATTAGATCAGTAGTACATGGAATTAAAGGAAAAATTACAGCAAGGCATTTTGCAGCAGAAAATTGAATATTATGAGCTAAGAGAGGATAGAATCCTCATGTAAATGGGCATATTTTATGTGCCAAATTTTCAGGAGTTGAAAAATATAGTGTAAAAGAAATGCATAATATGCCTTATGTTGGGAACCTAGGTTACCAGAAAATTATTGTAGTTGTCAAGAGCCAATATTGTTGGTCAGGTATGAAGAAAGAGGTGGTTGATTATATATCCAAATGTTTGGAATGTCAAAATTTCTAGGCTAAGAGCACACACTGAGTTGGTTTTCTACCTACATTACCCATTCCTAAGTGGAAAGGGAAGTTGTAACAATGGATTTCATCACTAAGCTGCCCAGAACCACCAAGCATCATGATTACAACATGGTGGTGGTGGATAATATTACTAAAGCTACTCACTTTATTCCAGTGAAGTTAACTCATAAGGCATCCAATATTGCATATATTTATATCAGAAACATTTCTAGGCTACATGGCATGCCCAAGAAAATTGTGTTTGACAGAGATCCCAAATTTACATCAAATTTTTGGAAAGGATTATTCAAAGGATTTGGGACAAGTTTGAAATTCAGCACAGCCTATCATCCAAAGTCAAATGGGAAAATGGAAAGGGTAAATCAAGTGATTGAAGGTATTCTAAGCATGTATGTGATGGATTAACCATCGAGATGGGAAGAATATCTACACTTGGTATATTTTGATTATAATAATGGGTACCATGCATATTTAAAGATGATCCCATTTGAGGCACTTTATAGCAGAAAATGCAACACACCAGTGAGCTAGGATAAGCCAACAAACAAAGTAGTGGTTGGACCTAAATTGTTCAGGGAAATGGAGGAAAAGATGATGAATATTAAGAAGAAATTAAAGGTTGCCTAAGATAGGAAGAAAAGCTATGATGATAAAGGCATAACTCATAGAGAGTTCAAAGTGGTTGACCATGTGTTCTTGAAAGTGAAGGATAAAAGAAGTTCCTTGAAGTTGGGGAATTGTTCAAAGATGGAAGCATGTTATTGTGGACCTTTTGAAATCCTGAAGAGGATTAGTCATGTTGCATACATGCTTTCACTACCTACATCCACGTGCATTAATAATGTATTCCATATATCTTTGCTTAAAAAGTATGTACCTGATGTTAATCATGTAATTGATTGGAATGTGATTCGGGTGGAGCAAGAGGGAGATTTTTTAGTACAATCCATATGTGTATTGGATCAAAAGATCAAGTAGCTCAAGAATCAATTTGTAGGGATAGTCAAGGTCCAATGGACCTAGTACGGTCCTAAGGATGCAACTTGGGAGGACGAAGATGCAATGTGGGAAGAGTACCCACATATTTTTGAATATTTTTTAATATTTTGATTGTAAATGTGTATATAATGCACTAAGGACAATGCATAAATAAGGGGGAGGGAAATGTAATAACCCTAGGAAAAACCCCAATTGTAAATGTACATGTTCTTTATAGGATGGTGAGCCATGATAATTTGGGCCAAAGAGCATTTGTACATATTTTGTATATATGTTTTGAGGCTAAAGAGCCTATGTGATTAAGCCATAGAGCCTAGATGATAAGAGGACAACAATTCTAACATTGTAAATCACACACAATGATATTAATAAAATAAATCACTATTGCAGACCCAGACAGACAAAAGAGTATGGGGGGATAAACTCCACTAGAAGAGAAAGGGGGTTAAGAGTCTAGGAAAGGGGGATTAAGTCCAAGGAAATATTATAATAATATTTACTAAAGTCCAAAGTATGGATATTTATTTATCCTAAGTTCCTAAAGGTTGGGAACAAGTCACCAATTGGATTCAAAGCTAGTTCATAAGGTGACAAGTGTCAATTTAAAGGCATGCAAATATATTTTGGGAACTTAGTTCATTTTCCCATCATTCCTTCATCATCTAGACCATCACTCCTCTCCTTCCATACTTACCCTCTGCAACCATCACCATACATACCTATACCTTGGATTTGTTTTCAATAAGTAACCTGAGGAATAGAGTTGAAGAAGTGGGTTTCCAGGACCGTGTGTTGTTGAAGAAGCGGGTTGTTAGGCCCATGAACATTCTCTCCAGATGAGATAATTGTTGGTAATTTTTTTCCAAAGGTGCCAAGCTACAACTACATGGCTCCAAGACTTCCTATTCGGCCTATTGTTGAAACCCCAGAAGGGAAGTGGGGTAACCAAATAAATTTTGAGCAGAGAAGGGGCACACTTCCTGAGGTGGGATAGGAATGTGGGGAATGAGAGGTTGTAGGATGTTTGCTATATTTTGAACTTGAGTCTGTGTTTTGTTGTTGTTAATGGACCTTATCCTAGCTTAGGAATCCTTCCCCGATGGATTTTTAGTCCCAACTTGTGGGTGACCTGTTGTTGAGAGTTTATGAGCAACAAAGTATATGGCTGAGAGGAACGGCTGAGGTATGCACGTATTCGGTGATTATTTACAAAATATTAGCATCTTCTTGTGTATATTATTTAATTACTATGTGCATAATTGTGTGTTTATGTTATGGGGTTTTCTTGTATTATTATGCATATGTATATTTGTTGTAGTCTGTAAAATTATGTGCATAGCCAGAATCATCTTATGTAATTAAATGGTATCAGAGTCATAATTTTTGTGTGGCATTTTCCAGCTTGGGGTTGGGGATGCTACAATGTGGTATCAAAGAAATGTTTTTTCATTTTGTTGGTAATGGGGACATTACAATGTGGTATCAGAGAAATGTTTTTGGTTTGTTGGTAATGGCAACGTTACACCCTGGAATCATCTTGGTGGTATTTATGTTTAGCACCACTTAGTTATTTCTCACGACCTGTGTTCTCTAGGTATTTTTATTGCACACAGGCCTCATCAACAATCCTTGGCTTGAACTTTGAAGAGCATCACTTGCTTTCACAAATGACTATGTAGACCCCCTAGATACTTGAGGAGTATGTCTGGGTTCTTGGGAGAGATACCCAACATGATGACCATATTCCTAAAATTACGGCTATACTCTTGCACACTTTTCCCTTACCTCTACTTGAACTGATTCCAACAAATCCATTGGTCATTTACATACCCAATAGGGTAAACCTGGGACTTGATGAGGTTTTTAAAAGCCTCCCACTTAGTTATTGGTGGATCACCCTCCATCCTAAGTGTTTCTATGTCGATTTCCCACCAAGTTGGTAAGTTAGATATCCCTAGTACCTACCTATTGATCCTAGACAAACAATGGGGATAGAATTCTAATGGTTTCCCTAGATGAAAGAAAATTATTTTCATTTTAACCAAGAAGGATGACAAACATAGCTTTCGACTAATGGTTGTCCACACGTATCTGTATAATGAAGTTCCCTAGATATATCTCTAGCTCCTGCAATCAGCTCCATGCACACAAGGAGACAAACAACTATTGATCTACTATTCTTCTAATGTTAGGAAAATCCAATTCACTAGATCTATCCTGATCTATTTTACACAAGACTAGATCTAAGCATTTGTAAATCAAATATGAACACATTTAGGGGAAAACCAATTATATATTAATTAACATATGGGAAATACATCAAACATCATAACTTGGATGTGAAAGCATTCCCATTTGCTCCTTGCTCCTAGCACCTCCTCAACTTCTCAATATGACTAGGTAATCTGATTGTGGTTGTTGTGACTGGAGAAGCACCTTTTTATTTAGATAGCATAACTCTACAAATGATTCTTCCTTCTCATTCTCAAGACTTATCTTCTTTATATATATCCTTGCAAGAGGCTTTGGATATCTTCTATATATTCTAGAACCCAATATATACTCGAATGATGTGATTTCCTAGGCTCATGCCACAAGGATACAACTCATCATTTGCTTATCTCTTCGTAACTCTGCAAATATAGAAGGTTACAGGGATCGATGCTTATTGAACAATAGATGAATTGTCATGATCGTTGCTTGTTGTCTCATATAGGTCCCACAATGACCCTAAAAAATGTCCTAAATCTTGAGCTAGATATGTGTCTTGGCACTCATCTTCTACTAGATTCCCTTCTAGCATGTAGGGTGGAAATTAAGGCTATAACACCCTCTAGTTTTAGTTGGGAAAATGAAATTTTTTTCACTTCATCTATATTATGGAAACTGAAATACACTTATAACTATTAAAACCAATGATTCAACTTAACAACATCGATATCACCTTGGTATTGCTTGATGCTCACTTTTTCTTCCATTTTAAATAGAGGTTGTGAAGGAGTGTTGGCACTGGAATTTGGTTTCTCTTTTCTGGGTCTTTGTTATGATCCAATGCCTTAAAATGATTAAAAGCAGTTAATGAATACGGTCCACTTTGAGGGGGAAACCTCTGTTTACAATATATCCAATTCAGAATACAATATGAGATGATATAAGATGATCCTAAGACTAGGTATCCTTGATATATATATATATATATATAGGAGATAAATGGTACAATTATAATGATAGGGTCCAATGAAGGGTTCTAGCCGGCGTACAAATATAACACTAGTAATGTAATAATTCAATATATAGGGATTAATAAGAGTTTTATACATAACATGAGGCTTTGCTTGGGGCTTAACATGCCCATCCCCTTCAAACAAGTGTTTTCCTCAACACTTGACTAAATGTGGGTGTTTCTACATGAAGAACTCATCTCCCCCTGTCACCTCTTCCACTAGTAGGTTCTTCCATTTGACGAGGCACATAATTTCTCAATTTCTTAGTTGCTTAATACTTGTTTTAATGATTGTTTCCAGTTCCAATATGATTTTCCCTTCTTCATTAATCTTCGGTAACATAGTTTGGATTGGGATCTTATTGTCGATTACCTTCTTTAATAAATAAACATGGAATATTGGATGCACCTGTGAAGATGGAGGCAACTCCAATTTGTAAGCCATACTTCCAATCCTTCGCAACACCTTATAGGGGCCATAATATTTGGGTGTTAATTTTTTTTCTTTTTTTTTTCTTGAGAGACATCTATTTATATGGTTGTAGCCTAAAAAATACCCAATCCCCAACTTCCAATTCCATTTCACTGTGATGTTGATCTTCGTATTGTTTCATCCTATTTTGTGCCATAACCAAGTTGTCCTTAAATAGTTTGAGAACCTCTTATTGGTTCCCTATGTGGTTCTCCACTACTTGAACCTTTGTATTCCCTTTCAAGGGTGATGTAATGGATGGAGGATAATATCCATAAATTTCCATAAATGGGGACATTTTTTATAAGTATGGAAGGATGTGTTGTACCACCATTCCTCCAAGAGAAACTACTTTACCGCTTGATTCAGATGCAAAGTATCAAAGATATCCTTCTAGGCATTTATTCACAATCTCAGTTTTCCCATTGGATTGAGGATGGTAATATGATTTGTGATCCAATTGAGTACCCAAACAAGAAAATAATTCAGTTAATCCAAACATTTTGAGTGCAAATTGGATCTCTATCACTTACAATAATCTTGGGGACTCCATGTATCTTTTGAATTGTTTTCATGAATGTTTCATCTACTATAATTACTTTAAAAGGATTCTAAAGAGAGAAAAATGGGTATACTTTGTCAATCAATACACTACTACCATGATGACAATCTTTCCTTCATATTTGGGTAAACCTATAATAAAATCCATTGAATCTTCTTCCCAATGTTGACTTGGTATAGCTAATGGTTGTAGGAGACCTGGCATCTTGATTGTCTCTCCTTTATTTTGTTTGCAGACCAAACATTCAAAAACAAACTTTTGAACATCATTTTTAAGACCTTCCAAGAAAAAGTTCTTCTTGATCCTGTGGTATGTTTTTAAGAATCATGAATGTCCTTCTAGGAGAAGTGTGCAATTTCAGAAGAACCTTCTATTTGAGTTGGGAATTCTTACATAAATATAGGTGATCATAATACCATATCAAATCATTTTTCCATACAAAATTATCTACTGAACTGGGGTCCTCTTGTATTTGTTGAATGATCTTGCATACATCTTGATCTTTCTTCTAGTCTATCCTTGCTTCTTCCACCCAATCAGATTGAGGAATAGAAATAACACATAATGAAACCTTTTGTTTCTCCTTCTTCCTTGAAATGCCATCCGCCACAACATTATGTTTTCCTTTTTGGTAGATAATTTAAAAGTCATAATGTAGCATCTTTGTAACCCATTTTTATTTCTCTTTTGAAGATAATTGTTTCTCCAAGAATTACTTCAAACTATCATGATATATTTTTACTTTGAAGTTTCTTCCTATTAGGTAAGGGTGCCATTTATTAATTTCATGTAGTATGGCCGACATTTATTTTTCATAAATGGGTTTGATTATGTTTTTTTCTCTAAGTTGGTTGCTTTCAAAAGCAAGGGGATTTTCCTATTGCATTAAAATTGCACCAATTCCATGGCCTCAAGCATTGCACTCCACAATAAATGTTTTTGTAAAGTCGGGTGTGGTCAGGACAAGAGTTGTACACATAGCATCCTTAAGTTGTTCAATAGCATTGGTTTCTTCTTCGGTCCAAGAAACTGCTTCCTTATTTAATAATTCTATTAGAGGTGTTGTTATTTGACCATAGTTCTGGAAAAACTTGCAGTAATAACCTATCAATCCTAAGAATCCTCTAAGTTTCTTCAAGGTTTTGGGAATTGGTCATTCCCTCGTAGCTCTAATTTTGTTAGTGTCCACGTTTACACCTTCATGAGATACAATATGACCCAAATATTCCACTTGTTGAACCCCAAAGGCACACTTGGAAGGATTTGCATAAATTTATTTATCTTCCAATAGTTGTAATACTCTATCAACATGTTGTACATGCTCCTCCCAAGATTTTTTGTAGATTAGTATGTCCTAAAAAAATACTAACACAAATTTTCTAAGGAAGGGATTTAAAATAGAATTCATCAAGATTTGAAATGTTGAAGGTGCATTAGTAAGTACAAATGGCATAACCAAAAACTCATAATATCCTTCATGTGTTCTAAAAGTTGTTTTAGGAATGTCTTCCTACCCATTTTGATTTAATGATTTCCTGAATGAAGATCCAACTTAGTAAAGAATTTTTCTCCATGCAATTCATCTAATACATCATCAATGACAGGAATAGGAAACTTATCTTTGATAGTCATTTTTTTGAGTTATATATAATCTGGACACATACGACATGAACCATCCTTTTTGGTAACCATGACCACTGGTGAAGAGAAAGAACTTTGGATAGGTTGAATGATGCCAACCTCTAACATTTCTTGGATCATGCGCTCAATCTCACTTTTTTGTGCATTTGGATATATGTAAGGTCTAATGTTAGTGGTACACTTCTTGGTTGCAAATGAATAGCACATTCATGATCTCGAGTAAGTGGAAGAACCTTAGGAATTTCACCAAATACATTGGAATGATTGTTGGTAACTATTTGGACATCTAATGGAGAAGAACGTATAGATGTTTTAACATAAAGTGAACACAACTGTGAAATTACACCATGGTGTCCCTTTTTCAGTAATTTTTTCATGTTATTAGAGCTTATCACCTTATAGGTTTTCCCTAGGATACCTCTAAGCTTAATTTCCTTTCCATATGAGGAAAATCTCATGAAAAGATCTTGAAAATTAAGGGCCAATGTTTCCAATGATTGTAACCATTATACCTCTAATACAACATCAACACCACCCATTTGATGGGAATCATGGGACTATCCAAAAAATACTCCCCTGTGTTGAGCTTAATATTATGGCATTTCCTAGAATAACTTATGGTACCTCCATCTGCAATAATTACTTTAAACTCTGGTACTGGATATATAAATCAATTGAGATCTTTTTTCTAATTTTTAATTCATGAAATTATGGGTATTATCGAAATCAATCAATACTATTACCTTTTTTTTATTTTTGATGTATCCTTGTATCTTGAGGGTTTTTGGAGTAATAATGTTGGCCAATGCATGATAAGATATCATTGGAGTAGTCTCTTCTAGATCTATCTCTTGTGTTGGTTCCAATTCTTTATCTTCTTCCTCTTCACATTTAATGTAGAATAATTTCTTCTCACTGCATTTATGCCCTTTACTGTACTTTCTATCACAATTGAAACATAGTTCCTTTGCTCTTATTTCATCCATTTATTGAGGTGTCAACCTTGTCAGTTTAGAAGAGGGAACATGGTGCTCTTTATAGTTATTAGTGGCCACCCTTCTAGTATCCATATTTTTGTTTTCTACTTTCCTTTCCATACTAAAAAATTTCTCTAGGTATTTAGGTTCAAAGAGACACACCTCATGTTGAATGTTCTCCTTTAAACTTCCCATAAAGAGATCTAAAAATTTATACTTGGGAATGTTATTTACCCTGATAATAAGCTTTTGGAATTGTTTAATGTCCTCTATAATTGGACCTTTTTTTCGAAGATTTATCAATTCACTAAATAATGTATTGCTCCTTATATCCCCATAATGTGATATCAATTCATCCGTAAAAATGGACCAAGATATAATAGAATTCATTTTTCTTTCACAAAGCCATTAATACCGTACAAATTTATCATTTTATAAATACAAGGATGCAATAGGTACCTTTTGTAGTCTTGGTATTTGGTGTATATCAAATAATCGTTCCATCTAGAATATCCATGTTATAAGATCTTTATCATCAAACTTTTTGATATCGATATTTGGAATGAAGTAGTTCCTTGTTGCCGACTAGAAGTCTTGATGATGTGGATCTTGGAGCAATGAATAATCATGATTCTAGGACTCAATCTTTATTTTCTCTAAATTTTCATGATTTACTTTCATTTTGATATCTCCTATAGGGAGTCCCTCATCCAAAGCCTATACGATCATGGAAGACAAGGAATTTTGATATTCTAGCAACTTCCTTTCCATATGCTCCCAATTTTCATCCATATTATTTTCTATTTCTTGATTTTTTCTTTTTGTTTACCAAATCATCATGCCTTATCAACCTAGCACTCCAATCATTAAGTTGTTCCTCCAATTTGGATAGCTTGTTATGTATCTCCTCATTTTATTCATGAGTTATAGATGAGACTTCTAGAGATTTAATTGGTGATGTCATCTTTTTTGGAGCCATGTGGAGTAATAATAATAATACTCCTATATTTTATCTTTATCACAAATTTTGAATCACCAAAAACAAATCTTCCAATCAAAATTTATGCTAATTGTAAGTTATGTACATTTCAAGCCCTTAATTTGGAGTCTATCCTCCTAGCCGACATTCCTTCTAATGTATTTCTGAAATTTCAGTCCTTATGAGTCTGAAATTTCTACCTATAGTACTCTGATATATCTTCTTTGTAGTTCCATAGGTCTGAAAAAAAATTGGTTTGTCAAAGGAAAGTTATGGTAACTTTCCCAAATATTGTTGACTTTTGGCCTTTCATAGAGAGTGAACTTGTACAAAATTCCATGTGTCCAATATTTAATACCTGATTTAGAAACATGTACCAAAACTACTATGGACTATCTTCTTTCAAATGCAACTAGTCTCACTGAATTTGGATCCTCACTGAAGAATACATGATTGTTTTACCCAGAACACTGGATTGAGACCAGTTATAGGACTAGTCAAAAACCCTATCTTCCATAGGGCATAGAGTCGAAAGTATAATGACCCAGAAAATAAAATTTTTACCAAAGATACCTTGATATATATTATAAATAACCGCTACGATTTTCTATCTGAATCGTCCCAGAAAAAACATTATAGAAAAAATTCCAAGATGACTTGATTGGAGAATAAAATCCCTAGGATATATGCTCTCATACCAAATTTCATGATCCAATGCCTTAAAAATGATAAAAGAAAGTCAATGGATATAGTCCACTTTGAGGGGTAAAACTTATTTTACAATATATCTGATTCAAAATACAATATGAGATGAGATAAGATGATCCTACGACTAGGTCTAATTCAATATTCAGGGCTTAATAAGGGGTTTTATACATAACATGGGGCTTTGGTTGGGGCTTAACAGTCTTCATTTTCTCCTGATTTTTCATTATAAGAGAAGTTAGTCACAAAATATCTTGTATTATACTAAAATATTTTATTATTTAGGTTTATTTCCTTAGATATTAGATTTTTTATCACTAGCTTATTACTCAAATTTACATAAATAAGTAAAATATGAAAATGAAAACACCATCCACTCAATGAACACAATATGTACCCTAGAAAACTTTATATGGGATAAAACCTAAGTAGACAATGGGTTCTATGCTCTTCTCTATTTTCGTCAGTTATGGAAATGAAAATACAAATAAAGGGGTTCTCACTATGGAGTTTCCTTTGACACTATGGCTTGAATTGATACTATAGAATCTTTTTCCTCCTATGTTGTGCTCTCAAAACCCATTCCTATATTCTCTACTCAACTATGGAATAAGTACAATGCTAAAATAATGGAACCCCCTCTCCTTTGGGCGACACAGTAGTTAACATAGTTTGATAGTCATCTAGGGTTAGGGTTTTTTCATACCTCAACACTCAATTAATGTTAGGGTTTTGGACCTTCTAGACTCTTCTTTAAAGTCCACATGTGACTAGCCCCACATGTGAATAATGGGGGATAACATGGCATCCACTCAGTACCATGGTGGTCAACAAGGTATGTCAACTTGAGGGAGGCATAAATTTTGTATATGAAATTTGATTGAGGTAATTTTCACTTCGTTGGAAATTTCTCGATGTGTAGAGGAGAATCAAGGGGTTTTGAGCTATGTTCATAAAACGTTTACTCAAAAACATGTCATTTGATGCCTCAAAATGGCTCTGGAAGTTCTAGACCTGGAATCTCCAAATTGGGACCTATCACTAAAATGGGCCTTGCAAGCCAATTCCTTTAATTTTTCCACACACAAAAGTACCAAGATAGGTGAAAAATTATATAATGATCCATTATGGATCATCATAGATTGAGTGCAACCTTAGTTGCAAGACCTTCATTAATGAACAATGAAACTAGTAGGGTGTTGCATAAGATATGCCATGGGGTTTGTGTATCCAACCTTCTATTGTGCTTAACCTTTGTTGGAATCTCTATGTTATGCATGCAATGTAGCACATGATGATAGTGCATTCCTTCTTGATGGATTAAGGAAATGAGGCGTTGAAGAACTATGAATATGGAATTAAGGTTTTTACTCTAAGTTGGCTTCGTGGCATTGCCTTTTTTGCACATTTGGTTCAATCTCTCACTAGTTTTATACATTGCACCATGTCTTATAAGAAGAAAATTCCCTTGGAATATTTGGATGAAGGAAATGTTTAGGAGGTTGTTTCAAATATATGTCTTGTAATTTTTTCGATTGACACCTCATTGAAATATCAATGCACCTAATACATGCTAACAATTTGGTGGAGATTAAAGTCTACGTTTGGTTCCATGCATGATTTTCTTTGGTATATTGAACATACACCTTTATATAATTATTTTTCTTGGCAAGGAGTATGTTGTCTCCTTGTGGGTGATTAGACAATTACATGCATCCACTAGATGTGCATACATTCTTGTTTTCTCATGAATTTTGGTGCCTTTGGATGGATATACTTCCATTTATGTATGATAATGTTTTCTCTATCAATTTGATTATGTTTTTGGGGTATTGTGAAGAAGGTAGTTGGGTGGCTTAGGTTATCTTTTCATTGTGGATATTGTCTTCTTCTCTTAGATTTTTAGGATTATGCAAGGGTTGTCATTGCCTATCTCTCCTGCCATTTTTAGTAGGAGGTGTTAGTATTGTCCCAACTCGTGTTAGTCATTTTTGTTGGCATTTTCGTATTTGTTTTAGGTGCAAGGGGGGTTTACGTTTTCAATATATATGCTATGCTTCCTCTTTCCCTGAAGGTTTTTTTTTCCCTGCCTTCACTTATTGGTCATTTTCAAATGGGCGATGAGGGAAAGTGTTGATTTGAGTTTGGGTGGGATTAAATGCCTCAAGAGCCTATTGTTGTTTTTTATCCTCTCCCATGTTAGTCTCATAGTATTTTGTGGATGATATTTTGTTATTTGATATCCCTCCTCTAGACACCACTAGTATAATCCCCATATATTACCAGTCACAGTCCATGATATTTTTTTTTTAAGTTTTTCTTCAACAATTACAATTAATGCAGACTAATTTGCTCAAAGTTTAGAAAAATGGGCATATGTTGGATACTATTGATATTATGCTTGATACAATCTTAGGTGCATTTCAATATTCACAAGGAATATCTCATAGGAATCTAATTTTTCTTGGCTTGCAACAATTTCTTTATGAACCCTTGGAGGGTGTATCTGTTTTCCTTTGTAGGACCTTTCCCAGTAGACAAGTATTCATGAGGATATGATTAGTTCAGACCTTCATGAGGGCTTGAAGCCCGAGGATGGATGTAGAGACCCCAGGCCTAGGGAAAGATCATGATGACCAGTTTGCACAGTGAAGGTACATGACATTTCCTTTGGAGGCATTGTGGAATACCTTGATGATGAGTTTCCATCCTTCCCCACCTAGACATTGTCCTTAAGAGGCCTTGGATGTCACCCTAGTATCCCATGACATCACCCAGAGCTAGGGTTTGACACTTGCAGATGTTGGACCATAGTTTTGGCACGTGTGGCATGGAAACTCACCTCTCACAAGAGGGAGGACTGAAATTTTCTCCCTCTTAACGACTATTGGATAAAATTGTGAGGAACACTCTCTTGGAGATTTGTTTGGATGCATATTGGATCAATTTTTGGTTGAATGTTTGGAAATATAGGGGTTTTGTGCTTGATTATTCTTGGTGAAGTAAGTAAATATGCAACTTTGATTTCATGTTAAATGTTTATGGTATGTTTAATTATTCATTTTGAAGATTATGAAATTGCTTGATTGAAACCCTAGGAGCAAGAAACATAATGTGCTTCTTTCTTTCTCTTTGTTTGCTAAATTTTTCCTAAGAAGATCTTTCGTAGACAAAATTTTAGAGCGCTAAAGTGCTAGCACTTTAGAAGCTTTGTCTAGTTCTTGTTGGATGAAATATATTTCAAAAGTCTAAGGAGAGGAGAAATCATTAGGGCCTAGAAGTGCACACCCTAGTCAAATTTTCTCTTGAGTCTTGGTACTTGATGACTTAAGGTGTTACTCCTCAATCTTCCACCTTGTTATCTACTAGACAAGTATAATCATTGTTATTTCTCCAAGTTATTGTGTTGATATAATTGACTCCATAAGCCCTAAAGGAACCAATCTTTGGCTTATCTCTTGTTGAAGGATTTATCAAACACTCAAATATTACTCTCTTAATATTTTACTAACATCTACTAACACTAAGTTATCCTAGATATCTAATTTACTTGTTGTTGTTCTTTTAACTAGAATTCACCTCTGGATTGTGGCACGACAGAGGTAAGCCTAGTACCCATCAGTTTTATGTCACAATACATAAATTTAAGGGTGGTCTAATGGACGCAGTCTTGAGATTATATCGCTTTAACTCAGAAAAACGGGGCTAGCATGCATGAGAAGATGAGGTCTTGATCTAACTTTAGTCAGTAATTTGTAGTAAAGGGTGAGTAGTGAGAAGAACGAGTGAGGAAATGTAGAGGTCTGTTATGGAAATCGAGTCTTCCAACAGCCTAAGGAAGAAGAGCTTCGAATAAAATATCTTCTTGAACCCAAAACTTCAGGAAACTCAAAACGTCATAACAATATTGCAATCAAACATACATTACAATACATTCACAACAACTCAACTAGATCACCCATGCCCGAGTCTTCAATATCATAATCAAAAGAGATGATAAGAAAGTTGATTGTTATTAAACAAGAAGTCTCAAATGGCAACACATAACCAGAGAACCAGAGGCTTCATTAAAAATTTACAATATGGGAGCTTAGCTCAACCATCGACCCTAACAAAATATCAAAAATAACTATTTATACTCAAAACTACTAGCTATCTTCAGAAGCACATTCTGGTCATTGCATTCAAGGCTTGGCATCTGCATTTTCCTCTATCAGATTGCACTTGCATTCTCTTTTCAAACACAAGATCATATCAGTATGGGCTGCACAAGAAAATCCATGGCAGGGGAACTTTCGATTGACTCTCTGCCCTCCACGACCAGTTTTTCAATGCTTTCCATTTAAGTAGTGAAACAAGGTTTCAAACACCTTCCCCATTTTCATTAACTAATTTCATCGGGATCAGGGTGAGGCCTGACACCTATGAATGGTCCAGGTGAGCTCATGACTCCATCGAGTCAATTATGGTGACTCGAGGTCACGCATATATTTCTCTGTGACCAACCTAGGCGCTTTGATATTTTGTGCAACTCCTTTTCATCGCCCCATGCGACCTCGAGCCATGACCTCGTGCTTATCCCATATGAAATTTCAGGATTTCGCATTTCGAGAGTTTTCACTCCCCTTGATTTAAAAATCCCGACACTCGAAATCGCGAAACTTCCCATCTGGATCAATGGTTGGATTTTCTTTGAATTTGACGGCCATGATCATTTACTCGAATGGCCTCAGTTGCTTGCTGCTCAATCAGATGCCTACCTTTATTTATGACCATGCTTCTATATTACCCTGGGCTATGATCATGGGCCTAATTCCCAAGCATTTTGGGATTTCATGTTTCACGAGTTCATACTGTGTTCCATGCCAAAATCCCCAAATCGCGAAGTCACGATTACTTGGATCGAGCAACACCCGTCCCCAAATCGGATGGCCCTGATCTACCTTTTGTTCGATGGTTGCGATCTCTTCATGATTTCGCATTTCGCGAGTTCTAAAGACTCTGCTATTTCACTTCTCTGACTCGTGAAATCGTGATTTATTCTAATTGTGCACCATGTCTCCTTTCCAGGATTGACGGTTAGGATTGGCTTAGTGATTCCATAACTTTAACACTACACTTCATGAAAATCTATGATACTGATCGCCCAATGGTCGTCGATCTGACCTGCCTGATGGATCTATATCGTTGTAAGATTTTCTTGCTCACTCACTTGATTTGAGTTCATATCAGACCGCTGTAAGTGTTGCGCTTATGTTTATGGCTACAGCCTCTATAAACAAATACTTGGATGACTAGCTGAGGGCTAGGAAATGAAAAAGGATCAGTGATAGAGACAAGGGGACAGTAGTGATTGACCTCAAAGAAAACAAAAGGGTTTAGGGATGACACCTTTCAGGGAAAAAAAAGAAGAAAAATATAAGTCGAAAGAAAAAACCTTAGGATTGGGTCTACAAAAGGAGGAGAGACAGGAAAAAATACAGACTTGGGTAGAAACCACAAACCCCTAAGGTTTTGACAAGTTTATATGATAACATTTGGCTCCACAGGGGATGGCATGCTCCCTGTGAGTTGCCAAGAACAAGTAGTTTTGATGACTTATATTGGGTTATGGAGTATCGTACTAAAAACAAAATAAACATAAAACAGGAACGATATTTACAATGGTAGGAAGTTGACGACGACTTTAAACAAAAAAAAATTAGGAATTGCTTGTTTACAGGGCTGCCAAAAACTGCGTTACCCTCCAAATTTTGTAACTTGTAAGTATTATTTGAAAGTGTCTCATAAATATTGAAGGGTCTAATCCAAAGGGCTTCAAATTTACCATGCTTTCCCTTGTCCTATTTGGGTGCATCCCATTTGAGTACTATATTGCCCAGTTGGAAAAAAAAATCTCTGCTCTTCTTGTTAAACGACTGTTTGATCTTCTGTTGATGATCATGTGCCCTATCTAGCAGATTTTCTATAGTTTCTTGCACTTCTACCAGCTGTAATATTCTCCTGACCATGTCATAAGGTTCTCCCTAGTAGTCTTGGAAGGATTTTTCCATCGGCAAGGCAAGCTGTGAAGGAAATATGGCCTCAACTCCATACACAAGTTGAAAACGGGAGGCACCAAGAGACCTCTTTGTTGTAAATATATCATCCCACAGAGAAAACTTGAGCTTTGAATCCCATGCTTTCTTGTTGTCATCTAACAATATTTTGATAATATTTATAAGGCTCTTGTTAGAGGATTCCGCCAGTCCATTCCCTTGGGGTTAGTAGGGGGTAGATCGAATCAATGCAATTTCGAACTGTTCATAAAACTTGATCAATGGTTCATCCTTGAAGGATGCAACATTATCAGTGATGATTATGTTCGGACAACCAAACCTTGCCATAATATCTTCAATAAAACCAATGATCATCTTGTGAGAGGCACTCCTTGTGGGGATAGCTTATATCCATTTGGTGAAATAATCTGTGGCAGTCAAGATCCATCTGTGTTGACCACTTGAAGGAATATGGTTTTCCCCAATAAATTCTTGGCCCCACTGTTGAAAGAGTCTTGAAGCTACCACAGGCTTCAATGGAAGAGACTTGATTTGTTTCTTCCTAGAGAATTTCTGACATTTGATGCAAGCCCTGATTTTCTCATAGACATCAGTGAACATAGTAGGCCAGAAGTACCCAGCCCTGAAAAATTTTGTAGGTTGTAGGTTGTGGTTCTCAAACATAATCCTTTGAGCTTCTTGTGGGTCTAAACATCTCAATGACACTCCTAGAGTGTCTTTCCAATAAAAAACATGGTCGATAAGGCAATATCTAATTGCTTTGAGATTTAAAGCTCTTGTCTTACTCTTCCCCATCCCATATGGAGGTCACAACATTTGCAGAAAATACATAATATATTTGTACCAAGAACATTCTGCCAATGGAGGGTTGTCTTGAGGACCTTCATCAGACACTTTAGCCTGATAATTTTCTAAGCAAGCGTTGATGAAATTAACCTCCAAAGCTTTACAATTAGATTGATCCAACAACTTGGCCAAACCCTAACCTTTAACTAGATTGGTGGGTTTTAT
Source organism: Picea engelmannii (assembly GCA_009831015.1). Taxonomy (NCBI): domain Eukaryota; kingdom Viridiplantae; phylum Streptophyta; class Pinopsida; order Pinales; family Pinaceae; genus Picea; species Picea engelmannii. The sequence goes on along the minus strand of ML782394.1, from coordinate 124,935 downwards.
TTCCATATCAAAATTCAAGAATTATGGCAATCCATTTGCTCCTTCTCCCGTCCATGTCAGGTTGAATGAGAATGTCCTTCACAGAAGATGAAGGAACATATATAATGATTTTTGAATGCAGAACATAGAATCTGAAATATTTAAGAGATTTCACCAAGGCATAGTCTTGCTTCTCCATGATGTCATATCTCACCTCTGTGTCTCTTAGCACACTACTAAAAAAGGAAATAGGTTGTTCCAGCCCTACATCATTCTTTTGTAGTAAAACAATGGCCATTGTATCAAATGAGGCAAAGGAAAAAATCAGAAAATCTTTGGAATAATCAGGACTGACTAGCACAGGTTCTTCAGTCAATGCCTTTTTTATTTGGTTGAAGGATACTCTGGATTCGGAAGTCCATTTTACTTCATTCCCCTTCCTGAGCATGGATGTGATATGCTTCACCAATTCAACAAAATTTGAAACAAACCTTCTCAGAAAATTGATTTTTCCCAGGAAGGAATGAACTTCTTTCTTGGATTTGGGAAGTGATAAGACTTGAATAGCTTCTGCCCTGCTTGAATCAATCCTGACCCTCTCAGTTGATACAATGTGTCCCAACAATTTTCCTTCCTACATGGAAAATAAATACTTCTTGGGATTTAGGGACAGACCAAACCTTCTGCATTTCGAGAATACCATTCTCAGATGTTGAGCATGTTCTTCATCAGATTTGGATTAGACTATTATGTCATCCAGATAGATGAGCACAAATTTGTCTCTTTCTCCAATTAAGGTGATGTCCATGGCTCGTTGGAAGGTTTCTCTTGCATTCATTAATCCAAAGGTAATTTTGGCATACATGAATGTTCCCCAAGGAGTGGTGAAGGTTGTCTTTTCTCTGTCTTCAAGCAGGACAGAGATATGATTGTAGCTAGAAAATCCATCAATCATGGAGATCATGGATGTGCTTGTCACCCTCTGCAACATGTGTTCCATCTTTGGCAAGGGGTAATTTTCCTTCTTAGAGCATCTGTTCAGATTCCTGAAATCGACACAGAGTTTGATTTCTCAGCTCTTTTTCCTTACTAGAACCAATTTGGCCACCCATTCAGAGTATCTCAAAGGGACAATGATCTAAGCATCCAAAATCTTCTTCACCTCTCTCTCCATGATAGGAAATAACATATGGTTTATCTATATTAACTTCTGCCTAAATGGTTTTCCCTCCTCTTTCAATGGGATCTTATGCTCAATGACGCTGGTGTCATATGTTTTGAGGTCTTCATAGGTCCAACCAAACACATCAGCAAATTCTTTTAATAGCTCATTTTACTCATCTCTCTACTCCCTTGACAGTTTACTTGACAACTTGACGAACTTTTGATCCTCCTCTATACCAATATTTCATTCAGCTACATCAACATCCTCAGTTGGGCCTTTAAACTTTAATGCCACATTGTTCCCATCGAACAATATTTCTAACGGAACTAGTCCTTTGGGAATGTGGTTTCTAGGCAGCTAAACAATATGGTGATTAGCAATTTTATTTAGGAATACATCAGTGTGAGGGTCACCTTTGGGATCATGATCTCGATTAATGTGTAATGTGGAGAACTCATCAACAGACTCAAGAAATTTTCTGATCTCAAGATCATCCTCAAACACCTTCCAATAGTTGATATTGTCAGGTATAGAGGGCCTATATCTTACCTCAACATCATTCATGAGTTTAGGTGGCAGAGGGACTCTGAAATTTCTTGTTGATATAGACAAAGAGTCATCCATGACATTCTCTTCTCTTGAAATAAATGAAATGTTGAAAGCCGAGAAAAAAATGTCAACCATATCCCACACTTCATTTCTATATGATCTCAGTCGAGGATGTTTGGCCTGATAAACATTTCTGATCTGATGGAAAATCAACTCAGCATCCCCAAACACTGATATCTCTTCAATTCCCATGTCTTTTGCAACCCTCAAAGCCAAAATAAGAGCTTCATATTCTGCCACATTATTGGTAGTTTCAAATTCTAACTTGAATGACAGAGATACAATTTCTTGAACAAGAGAAAAAAGGACTACTCCAGCTCCAGCACCTTCTCTAGAAGAGGCTTCGTCGAAGAACATTTTCCACACAGAGGAAATCGAAGGAGAATCTTCACAGAGGGTAAGGGACTTCTTTCTGATTTCAAGAGGGGTTTCGGGAGCATTAGTGAGTTGTAACAAGCTTGATCCCAAATCAACATCAAGGGAAAAGATAGGATGATTGGTGGGGTATTCTTCATCACTAATGATATAGGCCAACTAAGCTTCTCTATATAGTCTTCTATGTTCCCCACCAAATATAGGAATGGTAGCATATGTGAGGTCCATCTGTAATGTTCCTACAAGCCTTTTATCCAAGATCTCGACAAAAGCATGCCAAACCTGGGAGGAACATCAGCTACCACGATATCCATGACCACACTTTTCATGGGCAACTGGAACAAGGTCACAACCATATATTTGATGACCCCAAGACATTTCACTTTCCTAGAATCAAAAGAATACAATTCATGATATTATTTTGTGATTTCTAGTCCTAGTTCTTCCATGACAGTTTAGGGCATGAGATTATGAGAGGCCCCTGAATCCATCAAACAATTATGTAGCACCTTATCATGTATATTTAGGGATGTATAAAATGGAGGGGATGAGTCATCTTTGTATTCTATCATGGGACCTAAGATAACTGATGGATTTTCATCTTGAAGGTTTACTGAGTCTGTGGAATAAGATGAAGGCTTGGGCTGCAACAATTTGGAGAGGGATTTCTTGAAATTGTCATTCTTGACTAGTTTTGAAAGGGGCACAGGGATCCTAATTTTTTGAATTCCATGCTCAAAGTTGAAAGAGGAGGGGGGATTTAGAATTTCTCTTACTTCCGGGACAATATCTTTGGCTACTGGTGGGGGGGTTTGAATCTTCCTACCTTTTCTTCCATCTTCTACAACTTTGGCAGGATTTTCTGCTCTAGTAGGTTGATCAGGAACATCATGATTTTCTTCTTTATTTTTAGACCTCAGGTTGTATCTATTTGGGATATTATTGACCTTGTCCACCTTTCTTAGCTTGTTTAATTGGTTGTCCATGAGAAACTCCTCGTATGTTCACTGAGTTAAGTGAGGAGAAGAGGATGTGTCTTCGAGATAGTGGATTTCTAGATCGAGGTCTTCTTCCTCTCCACCCTCATCCACAACAAGGTTTTATTGAAGAGGGGTCTGGACTTTCTGATCGTCCCTATCTTTGTTCCTATGTTCCCTCTGCATAATCTTAGGCGCATTGTTATTCAACCTCTTGAAGTTGCCTCTACTGTCAAAATTTTCAGGATTTTTGTATGTCTTCTTCCCCTCTACTTCCAATATTTCCATTCTAGTTGAAAGTGATTTTAGTCACTTGGTTACTTCATCCATTTGAGGGGGGGAAGCAGAGGAACCTGATGTGGAGGCTTCAGATCTTCCCCTTGGTATGTCCCTATCAGCCTTATTCCTGAGTCGGGTTACTGCCAATACATTAGACTCTACTTCCAGGGATGCATCTTTCATATGAGCCAATGAAGTAGCTCTTATATCTCTTAACAAGAGGAAAAAATCATGGTCAAAAGCACTAGCATAGGTAATCTTAGCAGAGGATTATGTAGGCTTTATCTCAGTAGGGATCTTATTGTACATTTTATTGAATCTTTTGGAGAAGTCATAGACAAATTCTCCCTCCTCTTTCTTCAGAGCCCCAAACTCTGTAATATAGTACACAAAGTATTTTTTATCCTCCCATTGTCTCAAGAAAACATCATCCAAAACCTCAATCCCAGCAATGGATCCAGGGGTCAATCCCCTAAACCATTTCCTAACCTCACCATCAAGGCTCTGGAAAAAGAATCTCATCCACACATCTTCATTTTCAATATTTAGATTGTTTGCATAACTGTAGAAGGTGACAAGGTGTTCTTCAATAGTTATGTCTTCTTCTCCTGTAAATTTGGGCATGTATTTCAGGTAATCTTCAGCAGGGAGGGAATTCATTGGCTGAGGTAAAATTAGAGGGGCATATCTTGAAGCCACTATGGTATCCATTCTATTTCTGGGGGGGATTAGATCCTGCCATAGGGATGATAGGTGGAGGAGAACTAGGGGGGAAAGGGGTTCGAACAGGGGATACTAGGACTGAGCTTTCAGGAGGAAAGGGAAACGGCAGAGGATTTGGAGAAACGGATACAAGGATAGAGGGAACAAAGGTTTCCCTTTCTTCAAAATTTGTAACTCTAACAGGAGGAGGAGAAATAAATCATGGAGTGGGAAAATATTCCGAGGTCTGGGGTGTATACCAAGGTACAACCTCAAGGGAAATAGGAGTGACGAATATTTCTCCTTCCAATCCAAAACCAGTAGGATAAAACTGAACAGGAACTCCCAAACTTTAAACTTTGAGGAACTCCAACAAACGGTATAGTAGGAAAATGAGAAGCAAATATCATATTTTCTACAAGAGGATAATGAAAATCATCAGAAATGCATGGTTCAACAGTAGAACTAATTTCTTGAAGGGTCCTTCCCTTTTTGATAATTTTCTTTGGGTCATATTCAGGTGTTGCTAGAGGCAGTTGTGGAGTAGACCTCATGTGTTTTCCTCTAGAAGCCAAAGATGAAACAGTGGAGTCACCAGTGGATTCGAAACAATGGAGTCGCTAGGTGCACAATTGCAATCTTGATGTACTAAGTTTTTATGCACCTTCAGAACTAGTAATCTTTGTCGTTCAATCCTAGGGAAAAACTTCAATCCATCCTCGGCAACGACACCAGAAATGTTAGCACTAGAAGTCAGCTCTAGATTGCGGCAGAGGTAAGCCCAATACCCATCAACTTTATGTCACAATGAATAAATTTAAGGGTGGTATAATGGACGCAGTCTCGGGATTATAGTGATTTAACTCAGAAAAACTGGGTTGGCATGCATGAGCAGATGAGGTCTTGATCTAACTTCAGTCAATAAGTTGTAGTAAAGGATGAGTAGTGAGAAGAACGAGTGAGGAAATATAGAGGTCTGTTATGGACATCAGGTCTTCCAGCATCCTAAGGAGGAAGATCTTTGAATACAAGATCTTCTTGAACCCAAAACTTCAGGAAACTGAAAACGTCATAACAATATTGCAATCAAACATACATTACAATACAGTCAAAACAAATTGACTGGATCACCCATGCCCGAGTCTTCAATATGAGAAGAAAAAGAGATGATAAGAAAGTTGACTGTCATTAAACAAGAAGTCTCAAATGGAAACACATAATCAGAGAACCAAAGGCTCCATTAAAACTTTACAATACGGGAGCTTAGCTCAACCATCTACCCTAACAAAATATCAAAACTAACTATTTATACTCAGAACTACTAGCTATCTTAAGAAGAGCATTATGTTCATTGCATTCAAGGCTTGGTGTTGGCATTTTCCTATGTCATATTGCACTTGCATTCTCTTTTCAGACGCAAGATCAGATCAGTATGGGCTACACAAGAAAATCCATGGCAGGGGAAATTTCGGCTGACTGTGTGCCCTCCATGGCCAATTTTTCAATGCTTTCCATTTAAGTGGTGAAATGAGGTTTCAACCACCTTCCTCATTTTCATTAACTACTTTCATTAGGATCAGGGTGAGGCATGACACCCATGAATGCTCCAGGTCAACTCACGACTCCTTCGAGTCAATTCTGGCATCTTAAGGTCACGCAGATCTTTCTCTGTGACCAACTCGGGCGCTTTGATCTTTTACGCAACTTCGTTTCATTACCCCATGTGACCTCAGGCCACGACCCTGTGCTTATCCCATATGAAATTTTGGGCTTTCTCATTTCGGGAGTTTTCACTCCCCTTGATTTCAAAATCCCAACACTCGAAATCGTGAAATTTCCCATCTGGATCAATGGTCAAATTTTCTTTGAATCTGACGGCCATAATCATTTCCTCAAATGGCCTCGACTTCCTGCCACTCGATCAGACACCTACCTTTATTTACAACCCTTCTTCTATATGACCCTAGGCTGTGATCGTGGGCCTAATTCCCAGGCATTTTGGGAATTTTCATTTCGCGAATTCATATTGTGTTCCATGCTGAAATCCTTGAGTTGCGAAGTCACGATTGCTTGGATTGAGCGACACGCATCCCCAAATTGGAAGGCCCTGATCTTCCTTTTGATCGACATCTGAAATATCTTTGTGATTTTTCATTTCGCGAGTTCTAAATACTCTGCTCTTTGACTGCTCTGACTCACGAAATCGCGATTTATGCTAATTGTGCACCATGTGTCCTTCCTAGGATCGATGGTTAGGATTGTATTCACGATTCCAGAACTCTGACGCTATACTTCATGCAACTTTATGATCCTGATCGCTCGATGGTCGTCGATCTGACCCGCCTGATGGATCTCTACCATTGAAAGATGATCTTGTTCACTTGCTTGATTTGAGTTCATATCAGACTTCTCTAAGTGTGTCTCTTATGCTTATGGACACGGGCTCTGTAAAAAAATACTTGGATGATTGTTTGAGGGCTAGGAAATGCAAAAGGATTAGTGACAAAGACAAGGGGAGAGAAGTGATCGACCTCGAAGAAAACAAAAAGGCTTAGGTATGACACCTTTCAGGCAGACAAAAGAAGAAAACTATAAGCCGAAAGAAAAAACCTTATGATTGGGTCTGCAAAAGGAGGAGAGATAGGAAAAAATACAGAATTAGGTAGAAACCACAAACCCCTAAGGTTTTGACAAGTTTATGTGATAACAGTTGTTACAAAACGTTGTTATAGCCATACTAATTGCAGAAAATTTTCTACATAACTAACTTTAAACGCTAGCTAAACGTACTAGAACTCGCTTGTGAAAATTGGTAATCATTCTATATAGTATATGTTGATTTTTCACTGTCTTTTCAATCATTTCTGAAGTGTTTTTATTGTCTTTTCAAGCATTTTTGAAGTGTTTTTATTGCAATTGTTACAAATTATTAATTATTGTTGTAAATGTATACTTTGCTTCAATTTTTCATAGATCGATGGAATTAATTCCATCGATCCAAAGGGTTAACTCTGATGTTTACATTGTCTACCATCTTTTGAGGCTTTACTATCATATTTGTACTTGGAATTGTTATATGTATGTTGTATTGTTCTTGTTCCGGGAAGGTACACCAAATATCTTCATTTGCCTCATCCCATTGGGACATAGACCTTGTGAATCTATTGACTTGAGTGACTAGTGAGAGGAGGGGGGTATAATTTCAACCCTATATTTAGCTTACCCATCCCTTTAGGTCACTGTGGACGCCTCCATTGAGTTGGACCATCATCCATCCCTTAAAGTGGGGATTTCTTATTGAGGTGACAGTTATAGGATATAATGTTTGTTATGGAAATCTCCCATACTTGTATTGGGATTTAGATAAGTACATATTGTTCGATAAAATTACCTGTAAGACCCTCACTTAGAGTGGTGTTGGGCACCTCCGCCACATTGTTGTGGATGGACATGTTGGATAAACGGCTTGGTTGAGACACCTTGGCTCATTGGAAAAGCACACGTTGGATAGTCATATGCCTTGTCCCATGGAAAGGCACACTTCATATGGTTGGACATGTTGGCGTGTATGTAAGACGAACCACAAAATTAAGCTGGGTGCCCCTACAGAAAAACAAGGAACATTGTAGATGGAATTGGGTGCACTTATGGACATTATTGGCATACTGAAAACAATGGAAAGTTGGACGTACCAAATAATTTGGACGAAATTGGCTAGAGGAAAAGGAGGTTGAGGCAGGAAACCTCATCTACAACATGAATTTGTCTTGATGGATGGAAAAGTTGGCTTAGAAGGATTGATGATTTGGGTGCCTAGATTTAGCGGAATGATGGCGTTAGGCAATCCACACTTATGGGTTGCAATGGACAATTTAGGTGCCTTCAAGAAAAAGCTTCTATGGGTCACACTCATCGGGTGTACTCTCTTGGATATGCATCCATCGGGTGCACATTTACTGGATTCCTTAGGTGCACTTGGATGCAACTGGGTTGACTTTAGTGGATCATGCATAGTCATGTAGACTCGGATGAGTTGGGTGCACTTGGGATGACTGGGCCAACTGAGACAAGTGCACAAAGTTTCCTTCAGATGAATTAAGATGGGTTGAAATTATTGGCCCACTTAGGTGCAGTTGGGAGTACTTGGGAATGGTCAAACAGAATGATCAAGAAAATGGGACAACTAGGGCGAGCTTGAGATGACTTGGTTGACGAGACGACCTGGGTGGATGGAATGACCTAGGAAGATGGGATGACTATATGGGTTCGTGATTACTTGGGTGGACTCAGTGCAGTTAGGAACGACCTGATTGAATGATCGACAGACATGTCATTGAAGATCAACATGGCATATCAAAGACATTTGGGTCCACCTTGGAACAGAACAATCTTCACAAGGCAAGGAAAGATCATATAAATAAGGGGATGCCTCAAAGTTCTAAGGAAGGAGGGAATCAAGCAAGCAAGTGTCACACAAGTGGTCTACAATTGTCTTTTTTAGGGGTCAAGCATCGTAGGTAAACTTGTTATGGATAAGTGTACAAAAACATGACATGAAAAATATAGGCATGTAGATGCTTCATGTGTTGGTTTGTACCAATTTGTTGGGAAATCTTGAAAAAGGAAGTTTCCCTTATTTTTTTTGTACATCTATAATTGATCCATAGGAAGTTGGTCATGCTCCCCTATTGTATCATGTAACATTCTTATATATATAATAATATGTTGGGCACTTGGCTTGGATGTCACCCATTCATACTTGTGTTGTATTGTGAATTACTTATTCAACATTGGTTTTTGTTTTCCTTCCATATTGGCTAAGTGTTTTATTTCTAAGATGTTTTAAGGCTATAGTTGGATGCATTCCTATGTGCTTGTTGGATGAACTATAAGTGTGTTAGAATTTGTAGGGTGTCTTATACCTACATTCCACTTGGATTTGTTTCTTTGACTTGGTGCACCCAAGTCATTCCAGCACCCATGGTCGTGTGGCACTACCTTGCCTCAGTCACAATGGATTTTCCAACCTATGCCTACTACAACCAAACTACACCTATTTACCTAATGTATACCCATAAATTTTCCTTAGGCTACAACAATTTAGGTTCCCTAACAAGTCTAACTCACTTAGATCATTATCCAACAAGTAACACTAAGAATGCATCCAATTGTAGCCTTAAAACATTATGCAACAAATGCTTGGTCAATATTACAATATTTATCCAATTAACAATATGCAAGGAATGTGAACATGCAATATACATCAGGAAACCACAATACACAACACAAGTATGAATGAGAAACACCCAATCTAGGTTCCTAACATATATATATATAAGAATGTTACATGATACGATGGGTGTTGTTACAAGCAATTGTGTGCAACCCAATTATAGAATTACAAAGAAACCAAGGAAAAAAAAACATCTTCCCAAACTAACCAACAACCTTGTACAAACCAACCCAAGAATCTTCCATATGCTTGTCTCCTATAATTTTTGTTTCACTCTCCATATCACCAAGGCAACATAAGTCATTCCATTGTGCCCAACCTTGACAAAATCACAAAAATCCTTGTCTCCTTGTTGTGTTTGCTTCTTCATATGTCTTAACTCAATGAGGCATCGACTTACTTATACATGCCTTTCCACACACTTAGCAAGTCACACCATTCCAAGTGGACCCAAGTTCACCTAAAGCTGATGTTCGTCAAATTATTCCATCCACATCGGGGTTGTTCCCAAGTCATCTTGAGCTCTCATAGTGGTCCCATTTTCCTACTTCATCCCATACACAAGGTCATATCAAGTCCACTAAGGTCACCCAATCGTCCATCTCCCCACGCCCAAGTGGACCCAACTTCTCATAAGTGGGCCAACACATTTGATCCATCTCAAGTCTGTCGAAGGTAGCTTCATCTAAGTCAATCTAGTTTCACCCAAGTGTGCTCAAGGAACCCAAGGCATCCAGTACAACTGTACCCAATGGATGTGTTCCCAAGGGAGTATGCCCAAGGAGTACGATCCGTAGTTGTGATCCAAAACAACTTGTATATGAAGGAACCTCAACTTCTTGCCTCAACTCCCAAGTGGATATCACCTGACTCTTTTGATCCATATAAGTCTAATTTTCCATTCTCATCAAGACTCTAGGAAACTTTTCTGTCATGCCCCACATATATGTGGACAAATATATGTGTTGCAAGATTACTTTATGTTTATCCAAGTCCTCTCAACTCCATAGTGAATCCAATTTGTCTTTGTTTATGAAGTGCATTGTTTATCCGTAGGCATGCTCAACTTTGTCCACAATGATGAACCATGTCTATCTATAGGTGTGCCCAAGTGAGTCCACACTAGTGTGCCTTGTATGTCCACATGTGCATCCAAGTCCATATGTTCACAATTTGTCTTTCCAATGATTCAAGATATTCATCCAACATGGACCTTGCCAATGGGCAAGGCAATTCATCAATCATGTGCCTTGCCAATGGGCCAAGGGTGTCGTATAAAGAGTTCCTTACCAACTGGCTAGGGATACTTAATCATTCAAGATATTCATCTGTGTCGATGTAGTGGACTTTCCCAACGCCACTGTAGGAGAGGGTCTTATATCCCCCCTACTAAAAATAATTGTCGTCCTCAACAACATTATCAAGAACCTATTATCCCCAAGTTACTATCCAAATCCATGCATCCATTTGCAATCAACACCCAATTGTTCCACATCATTCAAGCTAGATTTTACATGCAACTACCCTATGTCCAATTCGTGGACAAGTGACTATTTTCCCAACTCTATCACCAATGCCTCTAGTTTTTTATGTTTGCTGCTATGGATGCAATCTAATCCAACATTGCTACAACTACCTACTACAACTATGGCCCAACCTTTGTCGAGAAGATAAATGAAATTTCCAATTATTTCACATACAAACCTATTGTTGCAACATTACTTTGACCAACTCTTCTATGCTTCTATTTATTGAGCTCTCCTCATCATTGTTGCCACTTAGGCATACCCAAGACAAACCCATGAGAATGTGCATCCTCATGCTTGCAATAGCCTTATCGTGCCGCAATTCAATATGTCTATACAAAATCATGTTGGATCAAGGTAAAGTCCCCCAACTTCACCTCTGATTGCCAAGTCACCTTCCGCAACTCGACCTTCAAAATGATTGTGGAAAATGGTGATCACAAACATTTCCCTCAAGTGTTGCAACAAACTATACAAATGTTTCTAAGCCAAATGAGATAGTTGAAAGACGTCCATACCTCTTGCCTAAGAGAGGTATGTCTACACCAATACTTTAGTCACCTTCAATCAATGATCCCTCTTATCTCTAGGTCATCCAGTAATCATTGACAAGTTTCCCAAGGAGTTATTTTCCTCAAACTAAGTCCCCATATACAAAGGTAGGAGAGAAACCTCCAAATCAACTTGATATACATTCTTGAGTGCACCATACAAGTTGATTGTCACCATTTTCTTGGTCAACTCCTTCGTTGTCTCCATTCGTCACATAGAAAAAAAATATCTTTCCCCACCTTGTTGATGGGGCTTAAATACCCTGATTCAATAGCAGGAACCAAACCTGCCACCGAGGCCCAATTAGACTCTACAGCGTTTGGAGTGGAATGGTTCTCCAGATATTACAATCTGGCCAAATTATCGATGAGCATTTGTGTTTTCTAGTGAATGCTCTTCCTTCGGTTTAGACATTTTTTTCAGTAATTTCTCTTAGGTGGGGCAGGTACAAGAGATGCAAGACAGTATAAACCAACTTGACTAAGATAGGACAATATTTTAAACTATTGGGAAGAGGTCGCGCTTGGGATAACCCACTACTTGAACATGCAGACAATGATCCTATGCCAAAGGGGCTTAGTAATAATACTTTAACCGAAAGAGCATCCAACTGTTGTCTGAGAAAACTACTTAACAGAAAGAAAACACATATATGATCAAGATCAGGGTAAGAAAAATAATTCATCTACCAAGACATTCATCGCATAGCTGAGGTAAACTACTTAGCATAGAGAAATAAATGCAACCGTAATCAATGTCACAGTAAGCAAAATAATTCATCTACCAAGACATTCATCACATAGAAGCACAATGATTTACTTTCATCATTTAAAGAAAGGAACATTAAAAAATTGCACCAGATAACTTGACAATAGAATTAATTGCTCTTACTCATTTACTGCAACATTCATGGAACAGGAAAGGAAGTAATTCTTCTCCAACTCCAATCACATACATTTGATGAAAAATAGTTCGTCTTTGGTCCAGAAGGACTTCTAAATTCATAGCAGCTTCAAAATAATTCTTAACATCCAAAAAGAAAATAGTTCTTACAACAAACCATCGACGCTTTACCATCAGTCGATGTTCCTATTTATAATATAAAGTCTTAACAGTAATTAACAGTAAAATACAATTTACGCTAATCAAGAACTGCCATATGGCGTCGTCATCGAACAGTCTTTCAACAGTCCACCCGAGTTGTTTCTTGAAAAGGGTGGACTCTTTCATAATCAAACCATCTGATAAAGAGTTCTTCACAGGTGTTGGCCCACAGAAACCTATGTTGTTCCATTGGAGCCGCATAGATTCCCCTGATGTCTGCTGTGTGTGCCCGATATTTTGCGAGGCTGAAGTTCAAATTCTGAATTATGGCTCTGGCTTTGATTGGATGTCCTGCAAACTATTGTACTTTCTCGAGCTTTGCATTGGTGACCTTTTCACATTCTTCGGCTCATGACACATCTTGTTCGGTGCACAGCTTGATCATTCCACTTAGGTCGATTAATATCGGGATGCTAAAATCAGGAGCTCGACATACTTCATCACTTCGATGATTCTTTCAGTTCTTTGATGGGATCACAGGAAAGACTCTAGTTGTTGATCGGGAAGATTCTTCCTGCAATTAAATAGAAGTAGTTTAGCGATCAGGCAACCCCTGATCTGACATAAATAAACAACAGATCAACATGTACCTGTGCAACTTGCTAGTCCCAGCCATTTTTAATACTTACGTGATCCCAAATGCTTCCTTCGAGTGACCAGTAAAGCCGCCACTCCTCTTTGGTATAAATGAACACCTCATCATGTTGTAGTGTGACTAGTCAAGTACAATAGACATGAATGTATAATTATCACAGTAATTACTTGACCTTTGGGACAAAACAAAACAGGTCAAGGACGAATTATGCGTGTGTGTGCTCCCGAGAAGTCGGATATCATACAGAGAAGGTTGTTAAATGCCTTAAGAACTTATACCACCAAGCATGCCAAGTGTCATTTATAAATAACAGAAGTTTGGAAGTTCAAAAAGGATCGAAAGGATTGTACTTCACGCTTTCCTGCAACCTCGATCGGTGACGCTTTCATGTTCTAGATTGCATCTGTCAATTAGCTGCAGTGTGCCAAAAAAATTTAAACATCATGTCGTGAGGCGCAGGAATTATGTTGGCGAGCCTAGTGTCACTCTTTGATTTCCTTATAAATCCAGGATTTTTGCGAGCAATCCTTCTTATATGCCAAGCTCATATTCCCTGGGGAATTGGTTTGGTAACTTCATCTTGGCGACATCCAGTTGAGTAATCCATTTCCATCTATGGATGCCTTTAGTCTCTTATGCTTTGTGATTATGGGATCTCCTTCAAACACGAGACGAGGTCCACGAGGTAGCTGGAGTGCAAGGTCTCAGCCCCAGTGCACCTGGGACTCCTTCCTGTGGGCTTTGAGAGGTACAACTATCTGCCCAGAGGCAGCGTCAACATCTACACATGGGCTTGGGGTGGTCGCAGATATGTCCGGGAGAAATAAGTTGGAGACTACGCCTTCTCCAGGACTAAAACCATGAAGAAGAGGAAGGCCTAAGAAGAAAACTTGGGAAGGAGAGGGGGACCACCCCAAGGCCGAATTGAGTGCGCATCCAACCCTTGAGGAGTCTGTAATGCCTAATGATTGTTTGGAGTTAGTCGGGACCGCTAGAAAAGGAGGTAGAAGAAGAAAGAGGAGGGTGGAAGAGCCAGGAGCTTACGTCGAAAAATCCACTCAACAACTATAGCAGGCTCAAATCCAAATAGCTGAGCTTTACCAAGAGAATAGGGAACTGCTACGTCAGTTGGTGGTAAAAACCCAGAGGATATTGTTGTCGCAAGGTCGCGCAGGGAGCACTATTTGGCTGCAGAGACAACTTAGGGAAGAACAAGACATGATCGTGGAGTTATGCAAGGTGCAGCGAATGGCGGTGACAATAGAGCATAAGACACCGCCAAGCATGAAAGACAACCTAAGAGAGGACCAAATCATAGGAGATACGTAGCTAGCAAGTTCTCGTCCTATGTTCTTGTAAGTGTGGCTTAACACCGCTTTGTACTTCTTCTTTGTAAATTTTTGTAATCTCACGGTGACTGGGAAGGTTATTCAGGTCTTAGGGGTTATCTATTTGTATGTAACCAAGCCTGGCGGAGGTTTTTTTTTTTATTGTATATAAGAAAAGTTTTCAAACTATCATGTTGTGAATCAAACGTGTATTCTTCTTTAAATATTTTGCGTAAAATGTTAGATCTTGTGGAATCATTGGTATTACGTCGCCAGTTTGTTAATGTTTTTCTTTGTAAAACTTTGATATCAAATACTACTTCTACGGGATTATCGATTTTGGTTATTTAAAAAAAAAAAACTTAATCACGGAAAGATATTCGGCTAGTGGATAAAATGGAATTTCACTTGTACCGAGAGTTTTTTTTTTAGAAAATATTAGAGGTCACAGCTGCCGATACCGAGAGTCATTCGAGCGATTAATTAGTTCCCTCTCATTGATACCAAACTTGTTTCGGGATTTCAGCAATCGGCAGTGTTGCTTTTATCTATGAGCGACGTTTACAATTGCACATTTTTGCCGAAGCCAAAAGAATCGGCCTTCGGCGAAATATTTTCGGAGGCTATATTCAAAAAGAGATACTCTTATCGGTCGATGCCAAAAAATGTTGGCACTTGGCTACTTTGACTTCCCATACAATTCTCGCTACCTTAATATTTCACCGATGCCGAAATTCTCAAGTAAGCCGGGAGAAATCTGGGTCGTTGGTTCCTTGATCAGTTGTGGTGATTCTCAAGATGGTTCTTAATATGCTTAAGAGAAACTTGAACATTAAACATATCAGATAAGAAGTTTATCAGGCTCAAACCACGGTGAAAACAATCGAAGGTAGAAGACAAGGTGGTACCCAAGAGGAAGTGGCCACAGAACATTTAGGGTGTGTTGAGCACTCAACAAAAGGCGATTCACTGGGAGAATGTAGAATCTATGTCCCATAAAACAGGTATCTCTGGTCCTTCTTTTAATCATGCCAACTGGAACTATATATGCATTATATATTTTTATACATACATACATAC
>ML782394.1:91046-109316 GCA_009831015.1 Picea engelmannii | reverse complement strand
TTTAATTTTTTTATTGTGTTGCTATTATTGGAAGTATTGCTTTAGGGCTTGGTCATTTACCGGAAGGGTGTCAGGTTCCCCTCTCAGATTTTGCAAACAATAAGTACCTACCCCGATTTTCTTGTTTACATGGGTCAGAGGGATGACCTCTGCCCACTTTTTGAATTAGTCGGTGGTAGTAAGAATGTATTTGTGCAGATTAGAAGAACTAGGCGTAATTTCTCCTATGATATCCAACCCCCACTACTCAAAGGCCCTTGAAACAGTCACATGTTGAAGTGGGACTACTGCCCTTTTCTCCTTTCCAGCGCTCATTTGACAATTCTTACAGTTTCTAGCGTAAGTATGCGCATCTTTGAACAAGGTGGGCCAGTAGTATCTGACTCTCAGAATATTATGAGCGGTGGTGTTTCCAACAAAATGTCCTCCAGCGGGGCTGTCATAAAGTTCCTTTAGCACCTTGTCGGCGTCTTCACGTTCAAGGCACCTCAACAATACCCCATCATAGTTAATCTGGAAAAGCACCAAATTTATAAAATGATATTGTGCATATTTTAATCTGAGGGCTCTTCTCTCTCTGGGGTTGAGGCTTTCGGGACAAGTCCCATGACGTAGTAGGTAAGCCAAGTCCTTATACCAGGAGTCTTGTCCTGGGGAGATGTATGTTTCTTCTCCACACCATAGAGCTATTTCATTCTCCCACCCAGAGTCTTCATTTACTTGATCCTTGTTAGAAAAACAGGATTGTGGAGAAATAAAATAAAACAAATGCAGAAACAAAACACATAAGATACACAATACAATAGAGACATAGATTTATGTGGTTCACCCAGTGTGGGCTACGTCCACTAGAGAAATTTCCAGGTCCTTCCTTTATTATTATCCATCATATGAAGGTATACAACCTACAACAAACCCGTTGTAACTTCCTCTTATTTATCTCACAGTCTTCTATCTCAAAATACAATATTCGCCATCAACCATCGCCGCAATAAATTTCCCTCATAAAAGAGGGTTTCCTTCTAAGGAAAAAAAACCTAACATAATCTCTAGCGTTAGATCTGCGACCTTAAAATGAATGGTCTAGATTTACAATGAAATTACAATATACATTTACAAGGCAGTTTTTCCTTCGGGGGCCCGCTTTCCCCTAGACCCCCCAGATGGGGGGATAGCCCCCCCAGACCCCACAAAGGGGGTACCCCTCCTCTGTACTCCCCCTCATGGAAGAGTTTACATACTTATGGGGCGTAAATACTTCATGGGGTATAAACACGGTTGAAAGTAAAATACCTCTGAATCAGGAAGATAATCAGGCTGCACAACCAACAATCTCCCACTTAGAGACTGATCTCAACAACTCCACCGATGTTGTATAAGTTGGACTCTGAACCTTCTTGGACCTGGAAAATTTCTCATCTTCATCTTCATTCTTGAAGACCAAATGAAACTAATCAGGAACTCAGTTTCTCCCTGGTTACTCCCTTTGTTAACATGTCTGCAGGATTCTGGCTAGTGTGTATATTTTCCAACTTCAAATGCCCATCTTCCAAGGCAGATCGTATGAAGTGGTACCTCAATTGTATATGCTTAGTCTTCGAATGGAAGCTTGAGTTCTTTGCAAGATGAATGGCACTCTCACTGTCACAGTACAACCTGCTATTCTCTTACTTCTTTCCCAATTCCTCCATAAACCTCTGTAACCAAATCATCTCTTTACTAGCCTCTGTAGCAGCAACATACTCTACCTCTATTGTTGAAAGTGCAACAACCTTTTTCAGTTTTGAAATCCAACTTATTGTTGTTCCACCTATAGTAAACACATACCCTGTGGTACTCCTCCTACTATCTTTATCACCTGCCATATCTGAATCAACATATCCTTGTAGAACAGTTTATGAACCTCCAAAACATAATGCACGATTAGCAGTACCTCTCAAGTATCTAAGAATCCACTTTACTGCATCCCAATGTTCTTTACCTAGATTGTTCATATATCTTCTCACAACTCCCACTGCATGTGCAATATATGGTCTTGTGAAAACCATTGCATACATCAAGCTACCAACTGTTGATGAATATGGGACCCTGGACATGTATTCTATCTCCTCCTATGTCTTGGAACACATTTCCTTAGTTAATTTGAAATGGCTGGCCAAAGGTGTACTAATTGGTTTTTCATTTTGCATTCTAAACCTCTCCAACACCTTCTCTATGTACTGACCCTGAGACAATGTCAGTTTGCGATTTTTCCTGTCTCTTGTTATTCTCATACCAAGGATTTTCTTTGCAGCACCCAAATCCTTCATCGCAAATGAATTGGATAATTTCTTCTTGAGCATATTTATATCGTGCATATTAGACCCTACAACAAGAATGTCATCTACATACAATAGCAAGATAATAAAGCTTCCATTTTCTAGTTTTTTAAAATTAACACGGTGATCAGAATGACATATGCTATAACCATGTTCTGTCATAAACCTGTCAAAATTCAAATACCACTGCCTTGGAGCTTTCTTTAGGCCATATAATATCTTCTTCAACCTGCATACCAAATTCTCCTTCCCTTTGACCTCATACACGTATGGTTGTTGCATATAAATCTCTTCCTCCAAATCCCCATGGAGAAAACTTGTTTTAATATCTAACTGTTCAAGATGCAAATCTTCTACTGCCACAAGACTTAAAATAGTTCTAATTGAAGTCATTTTAACAACATGAGAAAATATTTCATCAAAATCTATACCTTTCTTTTGTGCAAACCCCTTTACAACAAGTCTAGCCTTGTACCGTTTTTCTCCTCCGTCTTCTTCCTTCAACTTGTAAACCCATTTATTCTGCAATGCTCTTTTTTCTGCAGGAAACTGAACCAAGTCCCAAGTATGGTTATTTACCAAGAAATCCATTTCCTCTTTCATGCCTTGCTCCCACTTCCTTTTGGTGTCTACCTGCATTGCCTCTTCATAACATTCTAGTTCACCATAATCAATCAACAATAAATAATACAGTGAAGGAGAGTATCGTTCAGGGGGTATAGAGTATCGTTCAGGGGGTATACTTAACCTGGTAGATTTTCTAACAACATTTGCAGGTGTTTGAGGTACATGTTTCTCCTGTTGTTGTACATTTTGATTTTTTGGTTCCTTTGGAATTTCTTTTTCAGTGATCTCATCAAGCATTGTGTATTCTTGTTTCTCTTTTTCCTGTTTCTTTCCTTGCAACTGATCTTTGTACATGACCTTCTCATTGAATATGACATCTCTACTCCTAATGATTTTGTTATTTTCATAATCCCATAAGAGATAACCAAAATCATTAACAACATATCAAATAAAGGTACACTTCTTGGATTTTGCCTCAAGCTTTGTTCTATTTTCTTTCTCAATATGGACAAATGCTTCACAACCGAAAGTTTTCAAAAAAGAATAGTTTACCTTTTTTCCTGTCCATTCCTCCTCTGGAATTCTACCATCCAAGGAGATTGAAGGTCCTCTATTTATTAAGTAAACAACAGTATTTATAGCATCTGCCCAAAACTGTAAGGGCAAACCAGCATGCAATCTCATACTCCTTGCATGCTCCATGATTGTCCTGTTCATCCTTTCTGACACACCATTTTCTTGTGGTGTTCTTGGAACTGTCTTCTCTCTACGAATTCCATGGTATGAACACTAATCATCAAACTCCTTTCTGCAATATTCACCTCCATTATCTTATCTGATACACTTCAACTTTTTTCCTGTCTCATTCTCAACCAAATCTTTCCATTTCTTAAAAGTATCAAAAACATCAGATTTTTGTCGAATGCAATAAACCCAAGTTTTTCTAGTTGCATCATCAATAAAAGTAACATAATAAGGAAATGATACCTGAGTTGATCCCCATACATCTGTATTCACAAGCTCTAAACTTTCACTCTTCTTTTCTTTTCCGACTCTGAGAAATCTGACTCTCTTTTGTTTTCCATAAACACAATGCTCACAGAAGTCCAAATCAATTTGTTTAAGATCTGGCAACAAATTTATTTTGTGAAGTATCTGCATCCCCTTCTTAGTCATGTGTCCAAACCTATGATTCCACAGTTATGTATCCACTCCTATAGAAGCTAAAGAGATAGAAGAGTCAGTATTACCAGTACATAAATACAATGTACCTACCTTCTCTCCTTTCACTATCACCAATGATCCTTTGATGACCTTCCACGTCTTATCTATAAATATGGATATACAACCTTCACTTGCCAACTGCCCTATTGAAATTAGATTTTTCCTTAAATCTGGAACATGTCTTACCTCTTTCAACAGCCATTGGTTTCCATTGCATTGCTTTATTTTTACCTTTCCCATTCCAACAATTTTGCATGGTGCATCGTCACCCAAATGAACTTGTCCAAAATCACCTTTAACATAATCTAGAAAATGTTTCATATGGGGTGTGGCATGAAATGAAGCCCCTGAATCTACTACCCAAGACTTAGAAATATAATCTACAGAAAGAATCAAAGCATCTTGTAACACATCACCTGTTACATTTGCTTCTTGATTTCTCTCATGTTGTCCATCTCTTTGTTTCTTTAGATCTCTGCAATATTTCTTCAGATGTCCTTTCTTCCCACAATTACATCACTCTATCTTTCCAATTCTGGATTTGGATCTGCCCTTCCTATAATTCACATGGTTCTCGAAACCCTTTCCTCTATACTTTTTTCTTCCCATGTTCTCCATGTTCAACACATTTCCTGATGTCTCGCATGTGCTTTTCCATCACATTTCCTCACTAAGGATAACACCAACAACATCATAAAATTTTAAAGTATTTGAACTAGAGACAGAGTTACTTACATCCATGACCAAGTCGTTCCAGCTTTCTAGCAATGAGCACAAGAGACCTGACCTCATCATCAAAGTCCACTTTTATAGAACTTAGTTGATTAGTAACCGTATTAAAATCATTTAAATGATCTGCAACAGACCCACCTTTCAACATATTCATATTAAATAATATCTTCATTAGAAATGCCTTATTGGATGTCGAGGGTTTTTCATACAATTTGGCCAATACGTCCATCAAACCCTGCGTTGTCTTTTCTTTCGAAATATTGAAAGCCACCAATGCTTCCAGGCTCAGTCGTATCGTTCCTAGAGCCTTTCTGTCAAGAATATCCCATTCTTCATCCTTCGTAGTCGTCGGCTTCTTTGCTATTCTGCCCAATGGTAGGAATAGATCCTTCTGATATAAATAGTCTTCCATCTACATTTTCCATAACTGGTAGTTTTGGCCATTAAATTTATCGACCCTAAAATTTCCATCTTTCGACATTGCTCCCACTCGAACCAGGAACCATCTTTTCCTACAAGTTACCTTTCGCTCTAATACTAGTTGTTAGAAAAATAGGACCATGGAGTAATAAAATAAAGCAAATGCGGAAACAAAACACAGAAGATACACAATACAATAGAGACACAAATTTATGTGGTTCACCCAGTGTGGGCTACGTCCACCGGAGAAATTTCCAGTTCCTTCCTTTATTATTATCCAGCATATGAAGGGATACAACCTACAGCAAACCCGTTGTAACTTCCTCTTCTTTCTCTCACGGTCTCCTATCTCAGAATACAATATTCACCATCAACCATCGCCGCAATACATTTCCCTCATAAAAGAGGATTTCCTTCTAGGGAAAAAAACCCTAACATAATCTCTACCATTAGATCTGCGACCTTATAATGAACGGTCCAGATTTACAATGAAATTACAATATACATTTATAAGGAAATTTTTCCTTTGGGGGCTTGCTTTCCCCCAGACCCCCCAGTCAGGCGGATAGCCCCCCCAGACCCCGCAGAGGGGGTACCCCCCCTCTGCACTCCCCCGTGTGGAAGAGTGTACATACTTCTGGGGTGTAAATACTTCATGGGGTATAAACACGGCTGAAAGTAAAAGACCTCTGAATCAGGAAGATAATCAGGCTCCACAACCAACAATCCTGAGCGTCGGCTGCGAGCTTGCACGGACCTTGTCCTTTTACTAGCTTGGCAGGTTTTATGTCTAGATCAAATTCTTGGACTATTGCCATCTAATTCCCTCTTCTTTCTCCCATTTCTTATTGGGTGAACAAGGATCAGACTGTCGGGTGTGGTACAATCACCTTAGTGTGATTCTTGAGGATGTAAGACCTGAAATTCTTTACGGTCTTATAGACCGCATTGGCCTGCTTGTCTATGGAAGGATATTTCAGATCATCTCCTTGAATATTAGTGCTCATAAATGATATTGGGGATTCGTTGTTGTCATCATCCTTCTGACTTAAAACTGTAGCTAGCGAATGGTCCGAAGCGAAAGTGTAAAGGGAAAAGTCCCTTTTGAAATCGGGACTTCGCAGCACCAGGGCCCGGGATATGGCGGCTTTGATATTGTTAAAACAATCTTTTCGTTCATCATTCCACTTAAATTTGACATCCTCGTAGATCATTTTTTGTAAGGGTTTGATGATATATGCGAAATTAGGAGTGAATTTCCTTACAAAATTGATTTGCCTGAAAAAGGACTGCATAGCCTTCTTGTTATGGGGTAGCAGAAGTTTACCTATGGCCTTAATCCTTTCAGGGTATATGAGAATCCATCCTTGAGAGATGATGTGGCCTAAAAGCATGCCTTCTTCAACACCAAATATAGTTTTCTTAGGATTGAGTGAAATACCGTATTTTCGGCATCTTTCAAAAATCTGAGTTAATTGTTGGATGTGTTCTTCTCTATTCTTCGAATACACTGTTATTTCATCTAAATACACAACCACGAACTTACCTATTAGTCCCTAAAACACCATGTCCATTTCCCTTTGAAAGTTCGCTCATGCGTTAATCAAGCTGAAAGGCATGAATTTATAAGAGAAGGTTCCCCATTTGGTCTGGAAGGTGGTTTTTAATCGGTCTTCCTCTGAGACCAACACTTGGTTGTATCCTGAGAAACCATATAAAAGGGAGAAAATTTATGAGCCTGACACGCTCTATAGGAGTTTCTCCATTGGCGGGACCGAATAATTTTCCTTTTCCGAAGCTCTGTTGAGGTTCCGAAAATCTATGCATGTCATATTTCTCCTGACTTTTTCTTTACTGGAACAAGATTCGCTACCCAGGCAGAATGTCTAACTTGGAAAATTATCTTCGCATCTAAAATCTTCCTTAACTCTTCACACATTAGGGGTTCCAAGGATGGGTGGTACTTTTGGAGTTTCTATTGAAAAGGTTTGACTTCGGGTTTCAA
Source organism: Picea engelmannii (assembly GCA_009831015.1). Lineage (NCBI taxonomy): Eukaryota > Viridiplantae > Streptophyta > Pinopsida > Pinales > Pinaceae > Picea > Picea engelmannii. The sequence continues at coordinate 102,050 of ML782394.1, read as the reverse complement.
CGGGGTGGTGTGTTGAATGATGCAGGTATCATACGTTTTCAAATATTTATCGGACCAGGCGAACACATCCTAGTGTTGTTTGAATAATTTGAGGTAGGCTTTCCTCTCCTTTTTAGATATCGTTTTTGCCTAGATTTACATACTCTGGGTTGTCTGGGGTTCCAAGATTTACAGTTTCGTGGAGGGGGCAGGAGCTACCAGTCTTTGCATTTTTTGGTCCTTTGAATTGTTCCTTTAGATCAAACAAATTCTCTAGATTTTCTATCCCTTTTGGAATTGTGTGAGCCTTTGGTTTATCCGCGTGTTGACCCTCCTAAGGAATGGTTTCCATTAGTTTCTCTTGTAACTCTTCATCGTCAATAGCGAGGTCTTTGAAGTTGTCTTGATTAGTCAAGAAGCTTATGATCTATTCATCCCGCTCAAAGACTTTCCAATTAGAGATATTATTAGGTACTGATGGCTTGTAGAGCAGTTCTACAGTGAATCGGGAGGCTTCGTAATCTTCTAAAGGTGAGAGTCTTGAGGCAGCGGTGGCTAAGGAGTCAACAAGGATGTTCTTCGCTCTAGGGATCGCAGTGATATTAAAAGCTTCAAAGCGTTCTATCAGCCTATGCACCTCCTGCTGGTAGTTCTTGAGATGAGGGGAGTTGTAGTGTATAGTGTTTCTCACTTGTCTAATAATGATTTCCGAGTCTTTGAACATCTTTAATTCCTTTACATCAAGGTATATGGCTTTCTTTGACCCTTGTACCAGGGCTTCATACTCGATAGTGTTGTTGGTACACTCAAAATCTAGTCTACAAGACAAGAAATAGTGTTTACCCTTTTGATTGATGAGGATGCACCCTGCTCCCGAACACTCTTGTGACTTGGATCCATCAAAATAAAGGGTCCAAATTTGTGAGCGATGATTTCCATTCCAATTAGTGTCCCTCTCTTCGATCTTTTTTTTTGGAAGACCTAACACTATGTCTTGACAAAAGAGAGAATCTTCCCTTGGCATCGGGAATTCTTCTTGAAATACCATCTCAGAGCTTTGGGTAAGAGAAACATCAGACAGGAGAGGAGAAAAATTGCCAAAGTGAGAATTACAAGAATAATTCCCTAGTATGGGAAAATTGGTAGAGGCTGGTTCCTTCAGGGTTTCCAGGTCAGTGATCATATGTTTAAGGTATCTTTCCCTATCGATTTTGATTATGTTCATGTATCCCTTCAGTGGTAGCCAAAGGTGTGCCTAGTATGTGCTGAAGTGTCTGTTTAGTTTTTCGGACCAATCTCAGCTCAATAATAGCCCATATGCCTCAGGGATATCCACCACAATGAGGTCAATCACCAGCATGAAATTAGGATGAGTGGCTACCCTGATCATCACATCTTTGAGTTCCCCCAATACTTTGACCTGGGTCATGTCCAGTTGTATGAAATGCTTATCACTTTTTACAAGGATAGCACCTAATTTGTTACAAACGGCCACAGGCATGACATTGGAAGATTCCCCAGAATCTACTAGACAATTGTGGAGATTCCTGTTGAAGACTTTGAATGTTAAAAGGAAAGGTGGTACAAAGGGCCTCTCTTTCCTGCCTTCTAAATAGGTGTTTATCATTGGTTTTCTTGCCAAACCCATAGGGGGCATATTCTTCTCCTGACCATCACCAGTGGTCAGGTTTTCTACTGAACTTAGAGCTTGCAATAGAAGGTCTTTCTACTGAGGGATTCTACATATGTCCATAACCGATACATTAGCTTTCAGGTTCTTCAAATATTCTTCTACATTGTAATCTAATTTAGGAGAATCATGAGTATGGATACTTATAGTATTTTTACCAGGAGCGAAAGGCATTCTCGGGCGATTGAGAGTTAATTTACTTTGTCAGGAACGGGTGGCATCGGTATCTCTTAGGTCGGGTTGACCCTTACTATGTGTCTGTAATTCTGATATCTCTGTGGGTGGTGCCTGAGGTTTAAACAGATCATCCAAAGACGTGATCACGTCGGGATCCCATATCAGAATGGTCGTGTCTTCTGGTGGGTCAGCTGCTTCTTGATCGACAATGTTAAAGGTCGAACAGTTGGATGGTTCGCCCCAAAAAAGATTGGTCATTAAATTCATGGTATGTACCCACTAAGGACATTCCCTTTCTAAGTGGTTCTCTTGGTGGTACGTACAGAAATAATTAGATGCGACATTCCCTAAGTCAATGTTTAGGTTAGCTGGGGGAGGTTCAATTGCTTTGAAAGGCTGGTTTCTTTTAAAGAAAGGCTCATAGTGTATTTGGACTTGGTTTCCCTCACCCACATTTCTTTTCATGTCTACGATCTCGTTTGATAACTTCTTAACCATGCATTGTAGATCCTCTATATTCGCATCACCCTTGTTGGGAGTTTGTTCAGCCAGTTTATCCGGCGGCCTAGTTAGAAGGAGTCCTCTCCTGGGAGGGAGATGACTTTCCCTTTTTACTAAAGAGGCCTAGCTTTCCTTACATCCTTTCATCTGGAATTCTATCGTCTTGGCCTCCTCAAAATTTTCCTCAAGGGTTCGCTTGGTGGCTCTTTTTACGAACATAGAAATAGAAGTCGGAAGCATGTTGGAATAAACCTCAATTTGCAACTCCTGAGTAGGCTTCGTCGGGGGTTGGAATCTATTTAAAATAGTCATGAATCTTTGACCCTCTCTTTTGGGGTCATAGTGGTTGTGAATAGCTCAGCCATCAAGGCTCTTGTAGTAGTCTCTTCCATAAATTTGTCTAGGAAGTCCTTTTGGAACTTAGTCCAGCTGGTTATGGATCCTACTGGCAAGTTAAAATACCAAGTGGAAGTTGAGTTCTCAAATGTGTAGGGAAAAAGTCTGCATAACACATCTTCATGTTGAACGTTCATAAGCCTGATCGCGAGTATGAACTTCTTGATATGATCTTCGAGAAATCATGAGGTTTCAGGACCATACTTGGGGAAAAACTTTTCTAGGTGTCGAGGAAGATTGTGTACTCGTCCAGGGATGGCCACGACGTCCCCAACCAACCAGGGTTGGTTGTCTTGAAGTGGAACTTCCCTCTCTTCTTCTCGATCTTTGTTCCCTTCCATTTCTTCGGAGTTGGAGTCAGGCTCTTCCTCTTCTGAAAGATCGTAAGGTTCAGAGATTTCGCCAGCTGATGTCTCGGGTATGAGGTCAAGAGGTTCTTGGATTTTGGTGATAGTAAAATCTATTAAGTCTTCGACGGAGTGTATGAAAACTTCGTTGAGAGTGTTGAATACTAGTCTTATTGATTTTTTTCTTCGAGGGAGGATGGGGGTGAAGGGAAATGTGCCAATTTGTTGGGCGTAGGCTCTGGTAATCCTTCTGAACTGGTTCAGTTCCTCGTGAGGGAGGGAATACGGTATTTCAGGGTGAAGATGTCCTTCCTAAGAGTGGGGTGAGTTATCCACTTTGAGAGTACTCGACAAAGATGGGTTGTCTGTTGGATGACTAGCCATGCATGTGGGCCATTATGAATCTATAGGATTTTTTGAAATATCATATAACTTACATATCCAGCCATTTGTTCTCAGGCCCTCCTTCTAGCGCCATTTCTGTTGATGGGGCTTAAATCCATTGATTCAACAGTAGGAACCAAACCCGCCAATGAGGCCCAATTAGACTCTGCAGTGTTTGGAGTGGAATGGTTCTCCGGATATTATAATTCGGCCAAACTATCGATGAGATTTTGTGTTTTCTGGTGAATGCTCTTCCTTTGGTTAAGACAGTTTTTTCAGTAATTTATTTTAGGTGGGGAAGGTACAAGAGATGCAAACCAGTATAAACCAACTTAAATAAGATAGGACAAGAGTTTTAACTATTGGGAAGGGTCGAGCTTGCGATAACCCGCTACTCAAACATGGAGACAATGGTCCTATGCCAAAGGGGCTTAGTAATAATACTTTAATTGAAAGAGCATCCAACTGCTGTCTGAGAAAACTACTTAAAAGAAAGAAAACGCATATATGATCATGATCAACGTAAGAAAAATAATTCATCTACCGAGACATTCATCGCATAACTCAGGTAAACTACTTAGCATAGAGAAAGAAATACAACTGTAATCAATGTCACGGTAAGCAAAATAATTCATCTACCAAGACATTCATCACATAGAAGCACAATGATTTACTTTCATCATTTAAAGCAAGGAACATTAAAACATTGCACCAGATAACTTGACAACAGAATTAATTGCTCTTACTCATTTACTGCAACATTCATGGAACAGGAAAGGAAGTAATTCTTCTCCAACTCCAATCACATACATCTAATGAAAAATAGTTCGTCTTTGGTCCAGAAGGACTTCTAAATTCATAGCAACTTCAAAATAATTCTTAATAGCCAAAAAGAAAATAGTTCTTACAACAAACCATCGACCCTTGACCATCGTTCGATGTTCCTATTTATAATATAAAGTCTTAACAGTAATTAACGGTAAAATACAATTTGAGTTAATCAAGAACCGCCACGTGGCGTCATCATCGAACAATCTTTTAACAGTCTACCCGAGTTGTTTCTTGAAAAGGGTGGACTCTTTCATAATCATACCATATGATAAAGAGTTCTTCACAGGTTTTGTCCCACGGAAACCTATGTTGTTCCATTAGATCCGCATAGATTCCCCTGGTGTCTATTGCGTGCGCCCGATATTTTGCAAGGCTGAAGTTCAAATTCTGAAGTATGTCTCTGGCTTTGATTGGATGTCCTGCGAACTATTGTACTTTCTCAGGATTTGCATTGGTGACCTTTTCACATTCTTCATCTTATGACGCATCTTGTTCGACACACAGTTTGATCATTCTGCTTAGGTCGATTAATATCGGGATGCCGAAATCGAGAGCTTGACATACTTCGTCGCTTTGGCAATTCTTTCAGTTCTTCGGTGGGATCATAGGACAAACTCTATTCTGTGATCGGGAAGATTCTTCCTGCAATTAAACAGAAGTAGTTTAGTGATGAATAAACCCCTTATCTAACATAAATAAACAACAGATCAACACGTACCTATGTAGCTTGCTAGTCCCTGTCGTTTTTAATACTTACGTGATCCCAAATGCTTCCTTCGAGTGACCTGTAAAGTCGTCGCTCCTCTTTGGTATAAATGAACATCTCAGCATGTTGTAGTGTGGCTAATCAAGTACGATAGACATAAATGTATAATTATCACAGTAATTACTTGACCTTTGGGAAAAAAAAGGGCGTCGAGGATGAATTATGCACGTGTGTCCTCCCGAGAGGTCGGATATCATATAGAGAAGGTTGTTAAATGCCTTTAGAAATCATACCACCAAACGTCTCAAGCGTCATTTATAAATAATGGAAGTTCAGAAGTTCAAAAAGGATCGAAAGGATCATACTGCATGCTTTCCTGCAACCCCAATTAGTGACGCTTTCATGTTCTGGATTGCATCCATCGATTAGTTGTGGCGTGCCGAAAAATTTTAAACATCATGTAACAAAGCGCGGGCATTATGCTAGTGAGCCTAGTGTCATTTGTTGAGCTCTCAACACACCCTAAAAAGTCTCTGCCAATGTTTACTTTTTGGGTACCAGTTAATCTTTTGGTATTGTCTAATTCAGAACGATGTTGTTTTCACTTATCATTATTTTCTGCAAATTCTCCTTGATTCATTTAAAAAATTCCCAGAATATGTCAAAACCATCATAACTTAAAGGGATTAACATTTGATTAAAGAATCAACCACTAAATCATTTTACCGGACGCATCCAAAATTTCGCACTCGGAAGAATCAGAGATGAAAGAAAATCTTCCTAGAAAACTAGGACGTCGATCATCAATTTTAGTCGACGTCGATAAAAGGGGAGTTGTTCTTTAGAGATAAGCATTGCACAAGAAAGTTTCTTATGACCGATTTCATTCGGCATCGGCGAGACACGAAAGGAAGTAGTCGTTTGTGGGGAAAGAAAGGAATCGTCGATGGCCGATCCTGTAAAATCATTTCGCCATCGGTGAAATGTGAGTAGATAAACCCGTAAGGAGCGTAAAACGTTTTCCAAGCCACCAACTCTCGAAACTTTTCGGCGTCAACGGTTTTTTTTTTTTTTTTTTGTAAAAAAAGAAAAAAAGGTATCAACGAAAATCTCATAGCTCTACACCGATCTTCGGCTTCCCCATTCCGAAAATGACACGATGGGACGTTTTAGCTCTAAGATACGCTAGATACAACGCATTTAATCGATTGATTAATTCCAAGATCACGCATTAGTTTCTAATTCATGCGCAAAGCAAAATGATGGTTTTAGCCTATAAATACAGTGCACCTCCCTCCGTGCCTCCGTCGTTAACCTACGTAAAATTGATTACAGAAAATTGGAGGTAATTAGTTTTGAATTTTGTCCCATTACTTGCATTAATGTCTTGATGTGATTGGTCAGTTCTCTCTCCTTATATTACCCTAAATTATTATAAGCCAGAGCATTCTGCGTGAAAAGAAGTTTGGAACATCCAGAGGAACGAGACAAACGACCAGAAGACGGCGTCCACGGTATAGTGAGTATTAAGCAATAGATTTTAGCAAGCATACAGGTATGTACCAGTCTGGTTTTGTTGTTTCCACCTCACATGTAAATTAGGATCTAATATTACTCTGTATGCTAGCCCTAATTGAACAAATTTGGTTGTAGGAACAATGCCTTCGAAGAAACCTACCACTAGGAAATCTTCCAGAGCCCCAAAGATGTAAGAATCAGAAGCAAGAGAGGGATACTCCCTGGCCGTTGCAAGGAAATTGGAATTCACTTCCAAGCCGGCGCCTATCATCAAGACGATGACCAAATAATCCTTCGCTCAGCCCCCGGCCTTTGGGGACACAGAGGTGAACATTGGGACCAAGACAATGTTCCCATGCTGGGAAGACCTATTCAAGAAAATCAAGCATGAAGAATTCCCAGAATATGCCCCACATAGCGATCCTGACACAAGGAAGTTGGACGATGAGGTCTTCATCAACATCTGCAAGGCTTACCTACACATGGTGGTGAGTAGGACTCTGGTTTTCCCTTGCATTGAACTTTTGAAATGGCTCATTGATCAGGATGATGCACAGAAGTGTGTAATCAATGATGATAATGGTCAAATCGTGGGGGTTTTCCTCCCACTAGAAGTCCAAAATTATTACAAGATCAGGGACTAGGATGAACGTTTGAACACGGATTTTGTTGTGAAGTCTTACCAGAAGCATGAAACCAGCAAAATCATGGCATCCTGGTGGAGAGAAGAAAAAAAATTCACCAACCGAAACTCTGGCTGGTACCCGACGGCCAACCTCAGACAACCTTATATCTATCTAATGTCTCTCCTTTGCCGGTTGCATGGAGAGAAAGATTGTTCTAGATTTTTGGAGGCATGGATGCCTTTGGACTATACTGTCGCCATCTCTGGAACAACCTTCAAATGGGGTGCTATAATCTCCAAATAGCTTAACACCTGCATTCTACAGGCTTAGCAACTGAAGGAAGGAGAAACTGCTACCTTCTACATGGCATCTTATCTACTGGACATCGTCTGTGCAAGAAACACCTTCATCGGAATGAACCTGAGCTGGTGCACTTCTGAGCTCCCGGTCCATGTCTACTTTGGCATTTTGTGGGAGAACAGGTATAAAAGATCCTACTCTCATTTGTGATCAATTTATCGCACCTATTCATTTTTTACTATTTAAGAAAGAGTGCCCAAGGCTTTCTGATGCGGCCAAAAAAGTGATATCGAAAGTTGGTCATTGGTACTTGGATGAGCGCGAAACCTACATTAGGGTTTTCGGCACCACCGGAGCACCACATTTGCTACCTATATATGTCCCCGACCGACTGGTACTAGGGGAAATATGTTACCAAACTATCTTGCAGGGCTACAACGCCACTTTGGTGAAGGATAAGAAGTGAGCATTCATCCCCTATGGGTTTCATATCGGCTTCTACCAGGTTAAATACACTACGTAGGCCAAGCAAGAGGGATTAAGTCAATTGGAATTTCGGTTCCAAACAGGATGTTTTCGCAAGCGCGACCCCAAGGGTCTAGTCTCGAAACATGCATCACAAGTATAGTCCTGTTGGCCTTATGCCCATGATCGGTTTTGATCTAAAAATGATAAAGACTTGTATTCTTGAAAATATTTGCAAGTTTTAATTCAAGTGTTCTTATGAAAATGGATCAATTTTGCAAACACAACTTTTATAGAAATTACATATTCAAGATGCATATAATCAACAACAAATAATAGTGAACAGAAAACACATAACATAGCAAATGATAAAGGAGTTCACCCCTCTCTTGGGCTACATCTCCTGGTCCAGCTTCCAATGGATATTTTGTATTATTTTCTCAAAGTGATAAAATATGTGCTTTACAATGCTCAAAATGCCAAATATATGGCTCCAATGGCTTCAGAATGTCCAAAAACCCCTAGCTAGGCTTTTTTGGCACCTCGTTTGGCCAAAAATTGAAGAAGATAGGCTTCCTGGAAGTTCCCCTTCAAACTTGTTGTCTCTAGATCGCCAAAATGCACCTTTGTCTCCTCAACCTAGCCCTAATGCACATATTTGTGTTAAAACCTAGCACCGGGAACAACCGCAAAATGGTGCGAATTGTAGGATGGTTAGGGCGCGCCTAGCCCCTAACCGCCAAAACCGTGGACATATGGGTCCATGTGACCGCACGCTCATACAAAAAGGGGCCAAGGTTTTGAAACATGTGGTAACGGTCGGAATGCACGCATTGGTAGTTACATGACATATATATATGACCGAGGGCCGGGGCTTAGCCCCAACCTGGACCGCGCCCCCATTTCAAAACTATTGCAATTCAAATAATTTTTTTAACATATATATAATAAGAACCATAGGTGGGCGCATCGGTTGAGTGGCCCTTCCCAAAGCTCTTGCCCTTGCCCGGAGGTCGCGGGGTCGAGTCCTGCCGACTACATAAGTTTTAAACCACTGTCCAAGTGACACGTGGAGGCCATTTATTGGGCCACGTGTCACCATTCCATTCGCCACAAACCAACCACGTGTTGAATGCCAATTCATCCACATGATTGCCAACCAACACCTGCCATGTGTCATACGGCCCTGTCACATGTCGTACGGCCCTGCCACGTCAGCATCTGTACGGACTATACAGTCAGCACACATGTTTTTTGCCTGTTTAACGATTTGAACAGAACGTGATATCTCTCTCATCCGACGTCTGTTTGAACCCAAACAAGTTGCATTGGGTTTGTGACGACGAGGCCTACACAACCGTTTGATTTGAAGTGATTCCGGGCACTTTGAATTTTGAGCAAAATTTGATCCCCTAGATCACACCTCCCCATTGGAAAGCTTTTGGACCTCCAAAAGACTATTTTCAGTCTATCTGAAGATGAGGGTATAGTTCCCTCACCTTTCTAACCTCAATCCACTTGGCTTTGCTTGGATTGGTGCCTTTAAAACCAATTTGAAGATATTCCACATTTCCTCGTTTTGAAGTCCTCATTCTCCTATCAAGGATTGTGTCTTCATGCAGTTCTATATGATATTCTGGGGAGAAATCATCTATAGAAGGAATTTGAACATGTTCTCCTTGATCATCAATCAAAGGACGCTCATACAATTTCAAATTCTCAACATTAACAACTGCATACATTTGCATATAAGGAGGCAAATCTAAACGGAAGGCATTGTTACCAATCTTGGCAAGAATCTTGAAAGGACCATATTGAATTGGTTTCAGTTTTTTACCTTCTCCTTTAAGCCTCTCCTTACTAATGTAAAGCCAAACTTCATCTTCAACTTGGAAACTGTGATCAACACGATGTTTGTCATGTCTTGTCTTGTACTTGGCTTGACTCTTTTCAAACTGCTCTTGTACCATTTGATGTATCGACTGAATTTGTTCAATGAAATTTTTTTCCCTATCAATGTCATATTGACCATCAATAGAAATATCCTTCCCAAAGATAAAATCTAAAGGAGATTTGGTCAAATAGCCAAAAAATGGTTCAAATGGAAATGTTTGAGTTGAAGAGTGCTTAGCTCAATTATAAGCATGTTGAATGTAGTGTAAATGCTCATCCCAAAGTTTAGGATGCTTGTTGCAATAACCACGAAGAAGATGCACTGCTATTCTATTCACCACTTATGTCTGACCATCGGTTTGCGGATGAAAAGATGTGCTCTTTTTTAGTTTGGTGTCCATGAGTGCCCATAAACTCGACCAAAAGTTCCCAATAAATCGAGAATCTCGATCAGAAATAATGGATTTAGGCAATCCAAAATGTACCCAAACATTCTAAAAGAACATTTGTGTCATTTGCTCAGCTGTAACCTGCTTCTTACAAGGCATCAAAATACACATTTTTCTAAATCGATCAACCACAACATAAAGATAATCATGATTTCTTTTAGACATAGGTAGACCTCCTACAAAGTCCATAGAAATACTTTCATAAGGACAAGAAGGAACCAGAAGTGGAGTATACAAACCCAACTTTCGATTGCTAGGTTTGCTTGTGGCACATAACGAACATCCTAGAACATATCTTGAAACACTTTCATTCATTTTAGGCCAATATCAGTACCTTTGCAAATTAGCCACCGTCTTGCCTACACCAAAGTGACCAGCAATAAGAGAAGAATGGGCTTCTCTTATTATGTTGATTCGTTCACCCTGTGGAATACATAGCTTGCCAAGATTATACAAAAGATTATCATGCACATGGTAATCCAATTCCTCAACATGGTTAGAATGACACAAAGTCTCATATACTTCTTTAAAATCAGTATCTAAACCATATTGTTCAACATAACTCGCATGCATGATAGGACTATGCTTAAGAATAATTGAAGCACTAATAATAGGCCTTGAAAGCATATCAACAACTTTGTTATAAATGACCTTCTTATACCTTATGACCAAGTGGAATTGTTGTAGAAAACCCATCCATCTGAAGTGCCTTGCTTGTTGTAGCTTTGTTTGTGATTGTAAG